>CM022081.1:11094047-11259047 GCA_011114355.1 Carex littledalei
TTTGTGAATCCACTTCTTTTAAAAAATATAATTTCGAACTTTTATGATGGAAGATTATTACACTACCATCATTAGATTCTATCTTCGGTGGAAGAGATCGTTTCATTGCATATCACACAGCTGATCAATTCTCCCATTAAATTTGTCAGTGGTGAGCTCACAGAAAAATATTTTTTTTCTGACATTTTAGTTTTTATGTTTCTTTTCGGGGCAGAGTTCCGTTTGTTTGTTTGTTTTTTGTTTTTTTCAAAATTTGGAAGAACCGTGTACAACTGTAAACGCTAGTGATTGTCAATGGGTGTTGAGGTTCAAACTTCTGTTCTATTTTTATGTTGATCTGAGATTTTTTTTTTCTTTGGGTTGGTTTTTCCCTTTTACAGGTAATCGTGTTTTTTACTGGCAAAATTGAAGTTCTTGCCTTAATTTCATATGATTTTCATAATTTGGAAATGCTACTGGGATCGAGGACTTTAAGATTTTTTCAGAGGTTCCTTGATTGTTGATTCAAATCTAAGCTGTCCTGCAAAATTTTACTTTTCTGGTTAAATTACATTTAATTTAACTAAATTCGTAATCCCCTGATTATTTACGGTAATATGTGAGAAAGTATATACAATCGGGTACAAACCAAGCACCAATTATTCAACTGATCTGAAAGACAAAAAATAAAAAATCATACAAATTATAATCACAAAACTTCAAGAACATCAACATGCTCCAAACTAAGGCTCCTTAACTATAAATCCCTTCCCAATTTTCCTTCTCTCAAGCAGTATCAGCTACACATGTCGTCGTTTTGCTTTCAAATCCATCAGCAGAGTATTCAACTGTGTAAGTACAATTTAGCATCACATCAATATTCCTCTTGTAAATGCCCAAAACATTTACTCTCCCGGCGATGTCGGTATAGCTAGTCAAATTCAGATCTTGCCCGAAAACAAGCCCGGAAATATTAAAAGCTGGCGCCGCTTTCGCGGCCTGATCCGTTAGCACGTCGAGTGTAACATTCATCTCTGTAGTCTTATACGCACGTACCTCTCCGTTCGGTGCATATGCCACCCCGATCGTCTGCCCCTTGTAGTAGAAATCGGTCGTACTGTTCTTAAATTTAAACGATGCAATATTAGGATTCTTGATGGCTAAGTTCGCATTAAGAGTTATGTTGGCCGATATGGGATTGGTGTTCGTGCCTAGGCCGGCGTCGAAATCAGTAAAGTCAATGTAATTGATGGAAACAGAAGGATCTTTTATTTTGAAGACGGTAAAGGATAGGATCAAAATCACAATTCCGAGAAGCAACGTAATGGCCACGCAGCACCCGCAACAACCAATCATGCAGCGGCGACGGCGCAGGTATGGGGACGAGCGGGTCCCGGAGGTGGGGCCGTGCTCTTCATCGGTGACGGTGATCGGGTAGATGGAAGGAGATGAAGTGTGGTTAAGGGGTTTTGTGGGGTTTTCCTCTTTAGTGGTTTGGTTTTGATCCATTTTTGGTGAGAATTTGTTGATTACGTGTGGAAATTTGGAGATGGAGGAAGCTTGAATTGGTGTATGTGTTATAAAGGTTGTTGGAGGTGGATGGATATTGGTGAAAAAGTCTTTAAAGAGGGGTTATATAATTGTATTGTAATATTAAAATGTGTTGCAGCGGAGGAGATACGCTCAGTTGTTGACTAAACTACCAAGCATCATCAGGTCAATGTAGAGCTACTAAGGTTTGAGTGGCTAATATTTTAGAACCATGCCGTGTTTTCTGCGTTGCTAATCTTAGTTCAGAGAAAAAGCCGACTTCTAGTACCGATCACCAATTCAGAAAAACATAATGGTTTAACTAAACTTCTTTCAACCAATATTGGGTTTTAGTGTAAATTAAGAAAACTTGTGGGTTTTATTCATAAGATGTGTAAACATAAAAAAAATAAAAAAATAAAGACTGACGTGGCACTAAGGCCACGCGGCCTGTTTTGGCCATCCCCGTAACCTCTCCCCAATGAAATTAACATATCTCTCTCTCTCGGATTCGAACCGAAAATGAAACAAAAAGAAAAAAATGGAAACCTAGGAAAATGAAAAAAAAAGAAAGGAAGGAAACGGAAAACAAAGAAAAAAAAAATGAAATGAAAGAGAGGAAAAAAAAGAAGCCAAAGCCGATAGAAGTGGAACCAAATTCGGCGAGGAGAAAGAATATATGAGATTATCTCAGACGACAAAATTCGCATGAATACATAGTCGATCGTTAGCAATTTCTCGTTCTATCTGCCTACAATATCATGTGCAAGGTTATTGGACTTGTTTAATATTATATTTTAAATAATTAAATTGTTATTCATTTGTCATGTTGAATCGTTGATTGTCTGCATATTTTGAATTGATGCATCATGTGCATAGCCTAATCAAATTATAATTCGATTATATATGATACTTTTGACCTATCATGTTGTATGGTTTGTCGTTTGATATTATCTCCTATTGTGAATTATGATTGAAAGTCATCAATGAATTTGTGTGTGTTGAGTTCTACGAAGTCTGGTATTATAACTAGACTTTGGTTCAGATCCTATATGCGCATTAGGTGTATGACCCTCAATGATTTTTTCCAGTACCGGTTGGAATGAGGAATTGTGTTCTATGGTTACATGACGTGTTCGGATATTGTGTTCTATGATCACATGATAGTTACCGGTTATTGTGTTTTACGGTTACATTACATGTCCGGATATTGTGTTCTACGGTCACATCATTGTGAGCGGCTATTGTGTTCTACGGTCAGACGACAGTGACCGGTTATTGAGGAGCGCAAGGATACAGATGATAAAAAGAGTGTATCCAGTGCCGAAAAATCCCACACGTTGTGGGGTCTAGGGGAATTTCTAGGCAGTCTTTACCTTGTATTTTTGTAAGGAGGCTGATTCGAATCTGTAACCTCTAGAACACAAGTGGAGACACTCTACCACTGCGCCAAGTCCGTCCTCCATTTGTGTGGATACATATACAAATATAATTTTAAACTTTAATTATTGAAATTTCTTATTCACTTATTTATTTTCAACAATTTCTAAGTGTGAAATTTCAATTATTTAATTCTAATTGATAAATTGATTTAAATATTAAATTTTGTAACAATTTATCTAAATAAATAAATTAATCTTTATTTAATCTAACTAATTAATTTAAATTTTTAATTAGTTGCAAATTTTATTTATCAGGTTAATTAACTAAATTAATTTATACGGGTTATAACAGTTAATCTACCGTTACAACAGTTAAGACTAGATATCTTATTTTGCTCAGCTTTCTATAAATAGAAGCAAAATCTAGGTTTGGATAACGACTCTAGTCGCCCCCAATTGCAATATTCCGAATTCTTTTCAGATCTAGAAAAAACCATTGTTGCTTGTGCACACAACTTCAATATTCATACTACAATCTCAAGCATATTCAACCGCAATCAATCTTGTGTAAGAAGTAGAGTGATCCTTCAGTGATCATCTTGTTTGTTTCATACATTTGAGCCTTTAGTGCTCGTGAGCCATTTTCGTGCTCGGGCCGTGTGACTTCTCAAGCTTTGTAAGGTCTTACCGGTTCCACCTTGTACTCCTTTCTCATTGGGTAAAGAAAGATGCGTCATCTCGAAGGTCGCGAGCTCCGGAGACGTAGGCGTTAGTACCGAACTCCGTAAACAACTCTAGTGTCAAGTATCTCTCAACTCTTCTATTTATTTTACGTACACTTGTTTAGTTTAAAGTTATTCTTGTTTTCGTCAAGAATAACACATACGCACGTTAATTAAAAGTACTTGGCCTTAAATTTTAAAATGCCCCGTATTCACCCTCTCTAGATGCCTTAGGGACCAACATATATTTTTTCAGTTTTTTTTTATATTCACAGTTCTATTGTACTGCCTAATATGGATGTTTTAAGCGAAGTTGCTCCGTTGCTCCATTTACTGGTAAAAACCGGGACAAATCAGGAGCAGTTTCTGTTTACTGGTAAATGGGATGGTTTGTCAAGAATTCAGTCATCAAATGCAAATCACAGAGACAATTGATGAGCAGTTTTTCAATCTAGAAACGAGATTAGCAGAAGAGAGACAAGCACAGTGAGGTCCTGTCCTGTGCGAGATCTCATGTAGTTGGAATTTTAATTTCACTAGGTAGAGTTAATTAAGTTCTTTTCATTCCAGTCTTTTAATTTTCAAGTGCCTGGTAAAGGTAACTGATTATGTTAGGCTTTTCATTTCCTCTTCTGAATGAAAGATGTAATGTACTGTTTTATATTTAATCAAGTATGCGGGCTTTTATAAAAAAAAATTGAGATGGGTTGTCGAAAGAATTGAAAAAATAAAAGTTACAAGTAGATCCTCACTTTTTCTGAATATGGAAGGTTAAAAGATAGGGGAAAGAAAATATACAAGCTACCCTTTTCTACTAAAAAAAATTTAATTAAAAAAATATGCCATGTGTAAACTAGAAATTGGTTAAAGAATTTGGTTCCTTTATGGCACCACACATTTCATGCGCATTCTGATTCTCTGATCTAATGCACTGTTTGAATTTTAATAATACGGACTGTCGGATCAGAATCTACCTTAGCTGATTTGAATTCCATCTCACGCCAAGTCGCCAAGGTCACTCTCTTTGGACCGGTCAGGTCAACAACTCTTAATTATGACAGCAAATGTTTATTACACCTCTTGACCAGAGAACGAATCATTAATTCTATGACAGCGATATTTTATGTTATAAATTAGTTTCCTAAATTGAAACTCCTAAGCGCACAGAAGAAATACTGTTCTTTCAACAGTACATGGTGAATAGTGCCAACGCTGAACCGTTCAAAGTTAACCATAAATAAGTCCAGTATTATGAAAGAGACAGGGAGATGTTACAAAATAGAATGATTAGAGGCTAAATGGGCCTCAAATCCGTTTAGAGATTTTTTTATCATCATTGGCCACAATTAGAAAAAGAGAGTTACTAAAATAGAAAATCATCTCAACCTTTTTCTAAAATAGATAGTACAGCTGTACATAGGCAAATAGACAACCGTTAGAGTAGAATAGGGTAACGTTGTATTTCTTGGCTATTAAAAACCCTCACTGTTGCAAAAAGAAAATACTAAGAATCATTTTACAATTCATTACTATTTTTTTTGCAACTTTCTCAATTCTACAAAAATCAACATGGTATCAGAGCTGGTACCGATCCTGTACCAGTAAAACAAAGAGAGAAGGTTAAGAGCCAATAGAGTCAACAAGAACCTATCCTCAATACAAAATCAGAAAAAACTGGTAAACAATACCAGTACCAACAAGAAGGCAAGAATGTCGCAAATTGACAACTCCAAACTCACAACTATAATACTCTCCGGCAACCGAAATTACATTCCATGGTCACGATCAGTCATGCTAGCACTCAGTGACAGAGGAAAGATGGGCTTTGTCACTGGTAACAAAAAGAAACCCGAACCAGCAAGCACAGTGACAACAACAGATGAAGAAAATACAAAAATAGAAGAATGACAATCGACAGATCATATGATCATATGATCATGTCTTGGCTAATAAATACCATGGAGCCACAAATTGCTCATGTTTTCATGTATCTCAACTCATCAAAGGAAGTGTGGGATACCGCAAAAAAATGATATGGTCAGCAGCAAAATTTTGCCCATATCTTCAATCTCAAACAAGAACTTGCACAAATCAAGCAAGGAAATCAGACCAATTCTCAATTAGTGACCGAAGTCACAATAAAATGGGAAGAGCTCAAAGTTTACCTTCCACCAATAACCGATCCAAATCAAATCCAAAAAAGAGCCGAACAAGATCTAATATTTACTTATCTGGGTGCCCTTGATGCGAGCTACGAAGCCGTTCGGTCTCAAATTCTTCTCTCAACCGAAATGCCAACCTTTGATGAAGTAGTAGCAACAATAAATAGAGAGGAGTCAAGGAGACTCCTCATGAACCCGCAGCAACCCCAAAATTCAGAAAACAAAGCCTTCCAAGCTCAATTTCACACAAACCCTAGAGATGGCGGCAAAGGAGGAAGGGGAGCCCCAACCGCCGATCGGTGTGACCACTGCCGACGCACCGGCCACAACAGAGACGGCTGTTGGTTCCTCCACCCTCATCTACGCCCAAACCGAGGAGGAAGGGGCTATGGAGGTGACAGAAAGGGGGAGGCGAAAGAAGAGAGAAGAGAAGCTAAAAGAGGGTATGTCTCTATTGGGGGAGGAGAAACATTAGAACCCCTTAAAGGGTCCGCTCCCCTTAATGGATCTGCTGCCCTTTTAATTCAATCCAATCCAACGGCAGCGGCACAAGGAAATTCAGCATTTTTAATTGGATCAAATCCAGCGGCAGCGGCACAAAGGAATTCAACCTTTTTAATTGGATCCAATCCAGCGGCAGCGGCACAAGGGAACCAATTCAATCCAGCGGCAGCCCCAGAGGATCCAGACTCAGATCAGGTGCAACAGCTTCTACAGCGACTTTCTGTGCTGCTTCTCCCTAAATCACAAAAAAATTATGGTATGGCCAATTTAAGTTATAATTTAAAAAATTCAGCATGGATTATTGATTCCGGGGCAACGGATCATATGACAGGAAATAGAAATTTGTTAGATAATTATAAAAATTATGAGACGAATCAATATGTGACCGTTGCCAACGGTGAACGAATGAAAATTCTAGGGAGTGGTACAATTAAGGTTTTCTCCAAAATAATTCCAAATGTCTTACATGTCCAAAATTGTTCATCGAACTTGTTGTCCATTAGTAAAATCACAAGGAAATTAAAATGCGAAATTATTTTCTCATCAAACAATGTGATTTTTCAGGAATGGTTAACCAAGAGGATTATTGGTGAAGGTGTTTTGGATAATGGACTCTTTATTTTAAATTGTAAAAAAGTCAATTTAAATGTTAACAAACAAGAAGATTTGGGCACTCTATGGCATCGAAGAATTGGGCATCCTTACGACAAAATTTTAAAATGTATTTATAATTTTCCAAAATTAGATTGTAGTAGTTGTGAAGTGTGTAAATTAGGAAAACACACTAGATTGCCCTTTCATTTGTCAAATTGTAAGAGCGAAAAACCGTTTGAATTAATTCACTCGGATGTATGGGGACCTGCCCCTATTGAACCTTTTAATTGTTATAAATATTTTGTTATTTTTATAGATGATCTCTCTCGATCAAATTGGCTATATTTACTAAAAATAAAAGTGAGGTTTTTTCTCAATTTCAAGACTTCTATAATTTTGTAGAAAATCAATTTAATGCAAAAATTAAAACCTTTAGAAGTGATAATGGAACGGAATTTGTAAATAATAATTTTTCAAATTTCTTTAAAAAAAAAGAAATTTTACATCAAACGACATGTGTTTACACACCCGAACAAAATGGAGTTTCGGAAAGAAAAAATCGTCATATCCTTGAGATGACCCGAGTACTCTTATTTCAAACTAATGTTTCAAAAAAAATTTGGTCGGATGCCGTGCTTACCGCAACATACCTAATTAATAGATTGCCTAGTGTCAATTTAAATTATAAGAGTCCATTAGAAATCCTTTACCAAAGAAAAATTAAAATTGATCACCTTAAAATTTTTGGATGTACATGCTATGTGCATAAAAACAAACAAGACAAATTGGATTATACATCAATTAAGGCTATTTTTCTAGGATATTCTCTATAAAAGAAATGATACAAATGCTATGATCCAATTAACCACAAATTTTACATTTCTAGAGATGTAACGTTTTTAGAAAATGAGCCATATTATAAAAACCTTGAAGAAAATACTATCACCCAAGAACAAACAAACATATTTGCATGGCCACAACTTAATACCATGGAAGAAAATGAGACATCAATAAATGATGCAAATGAGATAGAGGAAAATTCTCAAATAGAGCAAGAGGAAGAAAATGTTGAGGAAACATCTCTTCGAAAGTCAACAAGAACGATACAATCCTCAACAAGGTTAAGAGATTTTATTACTTACAAGGTACAATATCCAATACAAAATTTTATTTCTTATAAAAATATTTCATCTAATCATAAGGCCTTTATTACATCTCTCCAAAAAGAAGTAGAACCGAGCAATTACCAAGAGGCCATCAAAGTTCCAAGTTGGTGTAAAGCCATGAAAGAAGAGCTAAAAGCTCTAGAAAAAAATAAAACTTGGGTAATTGTTCCATTACCAAAAAATAAAAAACCGGTTGGATGCAAATGGGTGTATAAAATCAAATACAATAGTGATGGCACTATAGAACGATACAAGGCAAGATTAGTTGCCAAAGGTTATACCCAAACATATGGCATAGACTACCATGCAACTTTTGCAAAAATGAATACTGTTAGAATTTTGTTTTCTCTTGCGGTAAATAACGGTTGGGATCTTTACCAAATGGATGTTAAAAATGTCTTTCTCTAAGGAACACTTGAAGAAGAGGTATATATGACACTACCACCCGGCCAAAAAATGGAAACAAATTCTAATTTAGTTTGTAGGTTAAATAAATTAATTTATGGACTAAAGCAATCTCCACGAGCATGGTACGGTAAATTGAGCTCTCATTTAAATTCTTGCAATTTTAAAGTAAGTAGTTCCGATCACTCTCTATTTGTTAAAATTGAAGGGGGAACAACAACTATAGTCTTGGTATAGATGATCTTATAATGACCGGAGACAACCAAGAAGAAATTAAAAAAATTAAGTCCCAATTAAAGGAAAAATTTGATATCAAAGACCTAGGATTGTTAAAATATTTTTTAGGCATAGAGGTAGCACATTCAAAAACCGGTCTCTTTATATCACAAAGAAAATACACCTTAGATTTATTAAGAGAAACCGGAAAATTAGAATGTAAGCCAATTTCCACACCAATAAATGGTAAACATAAATTGAATTCCGAGGAAGGAATACCCTTAGAAGAAATTAACCAATTTCAAAGGTTAGTAGGTAAATTAATTTACCTCACCGTAACAAGACCGGACATTTCTTTGCCGTAAGCCAAATTACCAAATTCATGCATGCCCCAAGAACACCACATTTAGATGCAATAAATAGAATTTTAAGATATTTAAAAGGCACTCCCGGAAAAGGAGTAGTGATGAGAAACAATAATTCTAATGATATATGTGGCTATTCCGATGTAGATTGGGCCGGAAGTTTCAATAGAAAATCAACAACCGGTTTTTGCACATATGTAGGCGGAAATTTAGTCACATCAAAAAGCAAGAAGCAAAATGTCGTGGCACGGTCAAGCACCGAAGCGGAATATCGTGCCATGGCATCAAACGCGAGTGAGTTGACTTGGATCAAGCAACTTCTCACGGACCTCGGAATAAAAAAGGAAGATCCAATAAAAATGTTTTGTGACAACCAAGCGGCACGACACATAGCGTCTAATCCCGTATTCCATGAACGAACGAAACATATTGAAGTGGATTGCCATTTTATCCGAGAAAAAATTCAATCTAAGAAAATTGAAACACCTTATGTAAGAAGTGAAGACCAACTAGCGGATATTTTTACGAAGGGGTTAGAGCCTAGACCATTCGAAGAAAATATTATCAAGTTAGGAATGATCGATATCTACACCCTAACTTGAGGGGGAGTGTTGAAAAATAGAATGATTAGAGGCTAAATGGGCCTCAGATCCGTTTAGGGATTTTTATCATCATTGGCCACAATTAGAAAAAGAGAGTTACTAAAATAGAAAAACATCTCAATCTTTTTCTAAAATAGATAGTACAGTTGTACATAGGCAAATAGGCAACCGTTAGAGTAGAATAGGGTAACGTTGTATTTCTTGGCTATTAAAAGTCCTCACTGTTGCAATAAG
This sequence comes from Carex littledalei, assembly GCA_011114355.1. Lineage (NCBI taxonomy): Eukaryota > Viridiplantae > Streptophyta > Magnoliopsida > Poales > Cyperaceae > Carex > Carex littledalei. Next base: position 11,103,909 of record CM022081.1, read on the forward strand.
AAAATACTAAGAATCATTTTACAATTCATCACTATTTTTTCTGCAACTTTCTCAATTCTACAAAAATCAACAGGAGAACTCATAACTAAGCAACCGAAATTGACAAATGAGTTGTAAGCAAATTACACAAATGGTCCTTAGAGCTTGTTGCGGTAGGGTTGCTTTCTTTGAACTTTATCTAATCTATCTTCCCTACAATTTTAAAACTACTATATTGACCTAGTTTTCATTTTGTATACCAAATCGCCAAGATTGATAAATAAATCTGTAATGCTAAAATGACACCAAGATTGATAAATAGATTATTATTTATACAGATAAGATCAATTTGTGCAAAATAAAACTTTAAAAATATCAAAATGGTACTTTCTAAACTTTGAAGAATCATAACAAAAAATTATGGGTAATAATAGATATAAGAGCACCTACATCCCTGGTACTATTAGAGTTTCTAATCTGAAGCAGTTTTTAATCCAGTTTCAGGAATGTGAGAGAGTTTTTTATTTAGAAATTATGCAGTAAAGTTCTTATTAAGAAACTGTTTATAAATTTCATGCTGACTAAATGAATGGCTCAAATTATTTCTTTTTTTAATTTGTTGCTGACGTGACTTAGTAGAAACTCTAAAATTAATTTCAGAAATGTGAGAGTTAGAAATTTTGAAGATGTTAACAGTTATTTAGAAACTCATTTGAGTTTGTGAGATATAAATGCTCTAATTTATAGGCTTCACCTAAATTAGCCCACTAACTGCGATAGGCAGATGGATGCTACTATCAGCCCAATTAATGCTTTCGTTCTTAGATCAATAGCTTACGGGCTTATACAACATATTTTTCTAATGCTAATATTAGGAGCTTTTCAAAAAGTATTATCGGACCCCACTAGTCCATATATGTTATAACAGAGAATTACTAAAGAATGGAAAATGCTTCCGCTCTTTTGGGCTTATGTAGAAAAGGTTAAGTTTTTTACCGAAGGAGGTTGTGAAGTGTGAAGTGTGAAGTTTCTCAGTGTAACTTGATCTGTAATTTTTTTTTCTGTACATAAAAATTAAAAGATGAATGTCTTGACGTTCAAATATTTTTTTTCGTTTAATTGATTAGCTATCTACCTTTTAGTTGTATTTTTTCAGACCTTATTATTTTGCTTCACGATGTGTCGGTATTTGCCGACATTTTTATTAATATCCAAAGTTTAATACAAATTATTAATTATGCCCAGAACTCGATCCAATATCGAAAAATGTCCAAGTCGGCCAGAAAATGGCCGGCTTAGGTACCAGAGTAAACCGGCCATTTTCTGGCCGGCTTACTCCATTTTTTTTTTTTTTTGTTTTGTTTAGAGAGAGACACTATATGAAAATCAAAATATTGAAATCTAACTCTGAAAATTTGAAATTTTTGTTTAAATTATTTGTTATATTACTTTTTTTTATGTATAATTAGCATATTTATACTAAAATACGATAGATTAATTGAAATTATGTTGAATAACACTAAATTATGTTAAATTACGCTAAATTACATTAAATTACGCTAAAATAGGTAAGTTACGCTAAATTACAAATGAATAGGGACGATATCTTCACTGAAAAGGCGAAAAACGACGATGAAACTTCAAACGGTCATAAAACGGCGCTCGAGTGTCCGATTTCAGCAAATGACCACTTTTCGGAAAGCTTGCGAAAATATGCATGCGTCCGTGTCGGTGATTTTCATTTCTATTATTCAAAGGAAAGAGCCTCAAAACTTGAGTGAAAGTTTCCGATTAAGATTTTCATTTCTATTATTCAATCCAAATAGCTCAGTAAATTAGTTACATAATGAACTTGTAGAATACCAATTTTTACTATTTTCGGAATTTTTTTACTATTTTTTATGATTCATGAAAGATGAGAAAAATCAGTCTACTATAGCGTAATTTTGTGTAGTTTAGCGTAATTTACCGTATTTCAGCATAATTAGCGAAGTTATTGTAATTTAACGTAATTTAGTGTAATTGAACATAATTTATTGTAATATAGTGTAATTCAATATAATTTCAAGTATTCTAGCATATTTTAGTATAAATATGCTAATTATACATCAAAAGAAGTAGATGAGGGATCGAGTTACAACAAATTTGAGTTACAACAAAGTTACAACAACCATTTTTTTTCATTTTCAAAGTCCAAATCATCGATCCAAACCGTTCAACATGATTATCTAAATAAAATGTGCTTGCAGATCAAATTTTACATTTTTTTGAATTTTTTTACTATTTATTAAGATGAGTACAAAATTCAATGGTCTGAATATGACTATTTTTTGTAAAATACTTAATAAATAGTAAACAAATTCAAAATTCAAAAAAATGTAAAATTTGATCTGGAAGCACAGTTTATTGTGGAGATCATGTTGAACGGTTTGGATCGACGATTTGGACTTTGTAAATGAAAAAAATGATTGTTGTAACTTGATCCCTCCTCAAAGAAGTAATATAACAAATAATTTAAACAAAAATTTCAAATTTTCAGAGTTAGATTTCAATATTTTGATCTTTATAGTGTCTTAAAAAAAAAAAAAAAAAAAAGGGAGTAAGCCGGCCAGAAAATGGCCGGTTTACTCTGGTACCTAAGCTGGCCATTTTCTGGCCGGCTTGGGCATTTTTCGATATTGGATCGAATTCTGGGCATAATTAATAATTTGTATTAAACTTTGGATATTAATAAAAATGTCGGCGGTATTTGCCAGGCAATTTTAAAATAGAACATATCTGCAAAGAAAAAAATGAGAGGTAAATGTGTACGTTTTAAAAAAAAAAAAAATCGGCTTGATAAATTATGTTTTCAAGGAAAGCGTTTCATTTTCTTAAATAGTTCTGGGCTTCAATAAGGAAAAGGCAATTTTTTTTTCTGAAAGGAAAAAGAAGCAGCTTTCTTAATGCATCTGAAGAGGCCAATATGATTCGATCATCTCTTGACAAACATAATGTTTGAAAAAGGCATATCAACAACTATGTCATACATAGATTTTTTTTGTGTGTGGTCAAAGTACCCATAGGCTCCTCATTAGATTAACATCTGAGAATACAAAAATCTGTTACATCTCTTTAAATAAGAGAAATGTATTATCTAGATAATTAAATCTTGTAATTCTATCCTGATTAACTAAGTTGGGGACTACACGATTCCCTTTCCTTTTAGTGACGTATACACATTTGAGTTCTCTTATAGCTCCCGTTTGTATTCAAGGCACTGTAACAAACTGCGAACTGGCACATGCATTCATGTTGCTGCGTTTCTGCTGCCTGGTTTGCAAAAATTAAAGTCTTCCAGTGCCAGTTTATTCACAATCACAGGTAATCAGGTACCATTCCAAATTTTGCTGGATGCACTTGAGCTCAGAAAACAAGTACTGCCCTACCTAATTATACCAAACTGTAATCTTACAAATCAAAGTAGAGATGCTTTAATTTTTAGCATTCCTTTAATTAATAAAGTAAAATTAATTAATTTTTTTGAAATTATTCACCAACCGCACCAATGCAGTGTACGACTCTCCACCCTCCACCAAAGTCCGGCTCGCTGCCACTTGAACCGCTGCCACCCTCTCCCTCAGCTCCTTCCCTCCGTCGGATTCCATGAGCCACTTGATCTTTCTCTCCACTTCATCAGCCGCCACCAACTCCTTGTTGTAACCTTCCACCACAACGGCCAGCTTCATCTCCTCCTCCAAGAACACCTTGTTCATCCATTGCTCTGCATATAACGGCCATGCCACCATCGGTACGCCAGCTGTCACCGCCTCCAGCACTGAATTCCACCCACAATGCATCACGAAACCTCCCAGGGATTCATGCCTCAGTACCTCTACCTGTGGGGCCCATGACTTGGCCACAAAACCTCGATCACTTGTTCGCTCTAAGAACCCTTCTGGCAAAAGCATGTCCAGGTCCGGCTCTGGCAACTTCTCAAACGGTTTCTCTGGGTTTGGTGGAGAACGGACAACCCATAAGAACTTATGGCCACTCTTTTCTAAACCGATTGCGATTTCCTTAATTTGTTTGGCTGAGAAAGTGCCAATGCTGCCGAAGCAGAGAAACACCACACTCGATTTGGGTTGTTTGTTGAGCCATGAGAGACACTCTCTACCTCCATGTTTCTCATCTGATTTTATCAACGGGCCGATACAGTAGATAAGAGGGGTTGAGCCGCCGGGCGGGACACATTTGCCACTAGTAATACACTCGATAACATGTGGTTCAAGAGATGTAAAAGTATTAATTATAATTCCATCATATTCTGGCAGTCTCTCAGCCATGGTTAGAAATTCCTTGTATGCCCTGTCATCTCGATCGAGCATAGGTAATGGCATATGATTTGCTGGAATAGGAGGAACACCCGGTATTGACAAACACTCATACCCAAGCTCTCTAAAGGAATTTGAAGAGTTCTTGTGAAGAACCGGTAGCTGTAAAAAAGTGGCGAGGACTGATGCGCCAGATGTACAGAAGATATAACAAGGAATCTTCAGTTCGCTAGCAACATCCAAAGCACAGGTACAAAAGAAATCTAGTATAAGAGCACAGGGTGACGTCGAGTGCAAGAAGCAGAGCAACGCCGGGTTAGAGAGTTTCATGACCTCAAATGTTAGAGCTTCATGATGAGGCGATTTGCTGCCAGGAGAAAGAGTTACGGGTGGGAGGCGGTGGAAGGAGAGAGATGGGTTGGCAGCCGAGATACCAGCTAGAAACTCAGCCGTTGCGCCTGTGTTGCACGGAGGCTTGACAGTTGGGATTGTGACAGAGAGGCCGTGGCGTATGAGCAGCATCCCTAATTCGATCATGGAGACCAGGTGGCCCATTCCCGGTGATGGGTAGAGAACCACCAGGTTATTGCTGGTACCATCGGTGGTGATATCGGTCGAGGGCATTTGTGAGTAGTTCTGAGTGTGGGCATTTGTCGGTGGAAGGCGAATTGACTGAGTAGGAATTTTTTTCTTTAATAAGGGGATTGTAAATCTGTGGTAGTGATGCAAATGGAGAGTGTAGGGTTGTAGAATACAAGCTTAATTTATACAGAGCAGGTATTCTGCGTACCTCGCATAATTCAAAACTAGATTTTTCTATCCATTCAAATAACTATAAATTAATTACAAAATATGAACTAAATAATTAATAAAATGTTCACAACATCAATTATATTATTGAAAATATTACTGCAGATGGAGAATTAATTATATTATAAAAACTATAACAATTGAAAAGACATTTAAAAAGATTTAAATTATTTATATATTTAAATATATTTAAATTAATGTTGTGTTATGTTTAATATCAACAATTCTTGTTTTACTCCTAGATTTCAGTACTGTTAAGTTATTATAGGTATCATTTGGCAGTTTGCTATCTCCTCGGCATATACGAGTGAGGCTACGGTGCTATGCATAGCACGGATTGGGTCCGTACTACGGCTTAAAATTTGATTTTTCAAAATTCTAATAGTCGATCCGAACCGTTCAACATGATTATAAAATGAATATGTACTTGCAAACCAAATTTTACATTTTTTCGAATTTTTTTACTATTTTTTCCAAAATCACTTGATCTGAACATTGTGGACCATCCAAAAACAGCATATCTAAAAAAATAGTAAAAAAATTCAAAAAAAATGTAAAATTTGGTTTGCAAGTACATATTTATTTTATAATCATGTTGAATGGTTCGGATCGACTGTTAGGATTTTGAAAAGTCAAATTTTGAGCCGTAGTACGGACCCAAACCGTGCTATGCATAGCACCATAGCCTCACTCTTTTTATTAATATCCAAAGTTAATTACAAATTAATAAATATACCCAGAATTCCTGAGATTTTTGAAAAATGTCCAAACCGGCCAGATTTCTGGCCGGTTTCTTCCTTCTTCTTTTTTAGAGACACTATGAAGAGCAAGATAATGAAATCTAACACTGAAAATTAGAATTTTTTGTTTAAATTTTTTGTTAGATTACTTTTTTTTATTTATAATTAGCATATTTATACTAAAATACACTAGATTACTTGAAATTATGTTTAATTACACTATATTACATTAAATTACGCTAAATTATGTTGAATTACGCTAAATTACACTAATTTCGCTAATTATAATGAAATACGGTAAATTACGCTAAATTACGCAAAATTAGGCCAATTTTGTGCCATATTTCATAAATCATAAAAAATAGTAAAAAAATTCCAAAAATAGTAAAAATTAGTATTCTACAAGTTCATTATATAACTAATTTACTGAGCGACTGAGCTACTTAGATTTGAATAATAGAAATGAAAATCTTAATCAGAAACTTTAACTCAAGTTTTGATGCTCTTCCCTTTATTTTTTGGTAATTCTGAATTTTGAAATTCGGCATCACGGGCGCTGATGCATGCGTATTTTCGCAAGAGCACCATTTTATGGCTGTTTGAAGTTTCGTCGTCGTTTTTAGCCTTTTCAGTGAAGATATCGTCCATATTCATATGTAATTTACCGGAATTTACCGTATTTTAGCGTAATTTAACATAATTTAACGTAATTTAATGTAATATAGTGTAATTCAACATAATTTCAAGTAATTTAGCGTATTTTAGTATAAATATGCTAATTATACATCAAAAGAAGTAATCTAACAAATAATTTAAATTCAAATTTTCAGTGTTAGATTTCATTATCTTGCTCTTCATAGTGTCTCTTAAAAAAAAAATAGTTTCTAATTATAAATCACTATGAAGATAAAAGGGATACAAAAAAATAGTTTCTAATTATACATCACTATGAAGACACACAGTAATTTACCGGAATTTACCGTATTTTAGCGTAATTCTACATAATTTAGCGTAATTTAATGTAATATAGTGTAATTCAACAAAATTTCAAGTAATACAGTGTATTTGTATGAATATGCTAATTATAAATCAAAAGAAGTAATCTAACAAATAATTTAAACAAAAAATTTGAATTTTTAGTGTTAGATTTCATTATCTTGCTCTTCATAATGTCTCTTAAAAAAAAAAAAAAAAAAAGAAGAAACCTGTCAGATTCTGACCGGTTTCTGGAGAGGAGGAAACCGGCCTGAATATATTTATTAATTTGTAATTAACTTTGGATATTAATAAAAATGTCGGCTCATACCGTACCCATTGACACCCCTATCACCAACAGTGATATTATATTATCCGAACAAAAACCAACCAATTATCATGCATTAGTCCATAAAAAGCACAGCCTAATCATACCAGACTATACTCTTACAAATCAAAGTAGATAAACCACACATGCCAACTTACTCTTAGGACATGTTTAATTATTTAAGTAAAATTATTTATTTTTATTTTTTGAGAAAATTCACCAAACGCATCAATGCAGTGTACGACTCTCCACCCTCCACCAAAGCCCGGTTTGCTGCCACTTTAGCCGCTGCTGCTCTCTCTCTCAGCTCCTTTCCTCCGTCGGATTCCATGAGCCACTTGATCTTTCTCTCCACTTCATCAGCTGCCACCAACTCCTTGTCGTAACCTTCCACCGCAACGGCCAGCTTCATCTCCTCCTCCAAGAACACCTTGTTCATCCATTGCTCCGCATATAAAGGCCATGCCACCATCGCCACGCCAGCTGTCACCGCCTCCAGCACAGAATTCCACCCACAATGCGTCACGAACCCACCCACTGATTCGTGCATCAGTACCTCTACCTGAGGTGCCCATGACTTGACCACAATACCTCGATCACTCGTTCGCTTTAAGAACCCTTCGGGCAAAAGCATGTCAAGGTCCGGCTCTGGCAACTTTTCAGTTTCAAACAATTTCTTTGGGTTCAGTGGAGAACGGACAACCCATAAGAACCTATGGCCACTTTTTTCTAAACCGATTGCGATTTCCTTAATTTGTTTGGCTGGTAACCGGCCAATGCTGCCGAAGCAGAGAAACACCACACTCGATTTGGGTTGTTTGTTGAGCCATGAGAGACACTCTCTACCTCCATGCTTCTCATCTGATTTTATCAATGGGCCGATACAGTAGATAAGCGGGGTTGAGCCGCCGGGCGGGACACATTTGCCCCTAGTAATACACTCGATAACATGTGGTTCAAGAGATGTAAAAGTATTAATTATAATTCCATCATATTCTGGCAGTCTCTCAGTCATGGTTAGAAATTCCTCGTATGCCCTGTCATCCCGATCGAGCATAGGTAATGGCATATGATTTGCTGGAATAGGAGGAACACCCGGTATTGACAAACACTCATACCCAAGCTCTCTAAAGGAATTTGAAGAGTTCTTGTGAAGAACCGGTAGCTGTAAAAAAGTAGTGATGACTGATGCGCCAGATGTAAAGAAGAGGTAACAAGGAATCTTCAACTCTCTAGCGACATCTAAAGCACAGGTGCAAAAGAAATCTACTATAAGAGCACTGGGTGAAGCTGACCGCAAGAAGGAGAGCAGCCCCGGGTTAGAGAGTTCCAGGACCTCAAATGTTAGAGCTTCATGATGAGGAGATTTGCTGCCAGGAGAAAGCATTACAGAAGGGAGGCGGTGGAAGGAGATAGACGGGTTGGCAGCAGAGACACCGGCAATAAATTCAGCCGTGGCACCTGTTTTGTATGGAGGGTCAACAATCAGGATTGTGACAGAGAGGCCGTGGCGTATGAGCAGCATGCCTAGTTCGATCATGGAGACTAGGTGGCCCATCCCCGGTGATGGGTATAGAACCACCAAATTATTGCTGGTACCATAGGTGGTGATATCAGTCGTGGCAGCGACAGCTGAGGCCATTTGTCAGTTTAGAGTGTGTGCAAGTATTGGTGGACAAGAATCAGATGTTTATGGCGGAAGGGGAATTGTTTAGGTAACTTCTACTGGTTGTGAATGCAAATGGAGAGCTTTAGTTGTGAAGGTTCCAGAATACATGCTTAATTATATATAAAGCAGAGATTCTGTAAACATGATCCAGTGTTTGTAAAATATTAGTTGGTGACGTTTGTAAAATATTAGTTGGTGACATAAATAGTGGACCAGTTGTTCTGTACGGAAAAGACAATTGGCTGACGCCACTGATGACTGATGAAGTCCTATCAGTTGCAGTGTCATTTTTTAATCTGTGAGAGCATCTCCAACTCAGCAATCCGTAAAAAATTAAAAACAGTTGTAAAACACTATTTAAAAATTAAGTTTCTTTTAATTTCTTAACCCCTCCATCTCAGAAATTGGGTCAGAGCCAATAGGAAAGAGAACAAAGGAGTCATAGCCAATAGGAAAGAGAGAGAGTATTAGCATGTTCAAAAGAAATCGTTTGCTTTATAAGCAAATTTGCTATTTTAGCAATTGCCCTACAATCCAACAATTATATTAGCAATTGACACATCATATTAGCAATTTAAAAACAATTACCACTGTAGATGCTCTGAGACATTAATCGATATTAATTTCTTTTTTACGCATGTTATTTACTTGAAGTGTGCAAAATATGAAATTATGAATACGGATGCACGATTTTTGTGCTGTTTAGCTGTCGCTGTCGCTGCCACGACTGATATCACCACCAATGGTACCAGCAATAATTTGGTGGTTCTCTACCCATCACCGGGGATGGGCCACCTTGTCTCCATGATCGAACTAGGCATGCTGCTCATACGCCACGGCCTCTCTGTCACAATCCTGATTGTTGACCCTCCATACAAAACAGGTGCCACGGCTGAATTTATCGGACCCTCCATACTATAAAACTCAAACGATAAGACCATCTCTAATTCAATACAAACGCTAGTTGTGCTATGTCCATCAACAGAACTTAGTCAGCATAATTTTAAAATTTATCGGATTGACATCAAACGATAAATCTAAACTGTTGAAATCGATATACTTTATAAGTGATGCGTGTATATGCAACATTTTGAGATTTTTGAATCCCTTCGATACAAAGTCAAGCAGTTAAAAATGATAAAAAATGAATGTATTAAAATAATTAATAAAATTTCATTTTTTACCACTTAATTTGTACTAAATAAATTCAAAAAATTTCTTGTACACGCATCACTCGTAAAGTATATCGATTTCAACATTTTAGATTCTTCATTTGAAACCAATTTGATAGCTTTTGACTTATGCTCAGCGAGCCGTCTTGGTTTGCATAGCACACATTAGCTTTACTTAGAGCGTGCAAAGCTTGCGTGTGCTATGCTCATCAAGAGTGTTTGCTGAGCATAACTCTAAAAACTATTGAATTGACTTCAAACGATGAATTCAAAGCATTAAAACCGAACTACTTCATAAGTGATGCGTGTACATGTAAAATTTTTAGTCAGAATTTGGTATGCTTGAGCGCTTGGCCCAGCAGAACTTTTGTGCAAGTTTGAAAAACTTCAACTTCAAAATTTTCTATTAAAAAAAATACGGTGATTAATTACAGTCTTCCAATAGACAAAGACTAGATACGGAAAAAGAAAAAAAAAAAAAAAAGATACGGAGATTAATTAAGGTCTTTCAATCTACAAAGGGTAAATATGGAAATAAATCTGCCATATCTCTCCGATTTTTGGTGAATATTAACGAAATCAGTATATTTCGAATTCGAAGGACGGAACAGATAAGAATTGATTTGTCTGGGAAAGTGAAATCAATCACTTTGATTGTCAGATCCACTAGAAGCACAACATCGACTTTGACGGGCTATGATGCTATGCTGATATCTTTCACAATCTGATGGTGTTGCTTTATCTTATAGGAGGTTATGTTTGACTGGATATAATAATAAAGTGGAAAGATAAGATAACAGTAATTTTTTGTGTGAGAGTGATATAATAGACATTAACTTTTTATTTTCACACTTTATTCAAACTAAATATGATCTAGAAAAAGAATCATTATACTCAAATATTTAAATTTTCATCATCAATATATTTTCCACGCATTATTATTCTATATTTTTAGTTGAAAAATGTACATTCTAATTGAAGTATATATACATGGAAGCGACTAATTGTACCCAACGAGTTGTACCCAGTTTTTACTCAAACCAACTATTATTTGACTTGCGCGAATACCGTAAATTCTATACTCAATATTGTATCTTCAATGACAAATCATATATAATACCTAATTCAAAATTCTAACAACCAAGTTTGTTGCTAACCGTTTGCAACTTCCACAACTCCCAAACTACCTGCATTTCCTGTACTTCAACTGGCTTTCATGTACTTCAATTGGTTGTACTTTCAGAGAGAAAGCTTCTAGAAGATTTCAAAACCGAATCACTTCTCAAACTTACCGTTATTTCCAAATAACATCTAAAATTATGCAAAATTTTTTTTTTAAATTAAAATTTTGAAATTTTTTATTTTTTTAAATTTTTTTCATCATTTTTTTCTTCAATTATTAATATTTATATATGCCTCTATATCATGTAAAATAAGACTTCAATATTGTAAAACTCGCAGATGTAAACTATAAAACTAACAAAAGCAAACTATAAAACTTCAACACTATAAAATTGACACATAAAACTATAAAACTAACATATACAAACTATAAAACTTCAATACTCGAAAATTCGCAACCAAATACATCTGTTCCACAACCAAATACATCTGTTCAACAACCAAATACATCTGTTCAACAACCAAATACATCTGCTCAACAATGTAATTACTTCATAACCCTTTGGTGAACGTTATTTGAATGAGTAAGAAGCTTCATCGTTAAAACCACACGTTCTTTCAAAATATCATCCAGCAAAAAAACAAAATAAACAACGTTATAAATTGGATATAAGTTTTTTCATAAACTTCAATAACGTAAAACTCACAGATGTAAAATATAAAACTAACATGAATATTGTAACATTAACACCTGAAACTATAAAACTAACATATACAAACTATAAAACTTCAATGTTGTAAAACTCACAGATGTAATCTGTAAAACTAACATGCAAACTATAAGACTTCAATACTGTAAAATTAACACCTAAAACTATAAAACTAAAATATACAAACTATAAAACTTCAATACTTTAAAACTCGCAGATGTAAACTGTAAAACTAACATGCAAACTATAAGACTTAAATACTGTAAAATTAACACCTGAAACTATAAAACTAACATGTACAAACTATAAAACTTCAATACTCTAAAATTCGCAGATGTAAACTGTAAAACTAATAGAAGCAAACTATAAAAATTACCTGTGTGAAAGTTAGAGGCATCTCGGTGATCAGGTTGTAGACAAGCACAAAATAAAAATTACACAATTCATTGATCATTCTTCCTGCTTTGGGGACACCTCTTCAATAATACCAACATCTTTTCAAGCAGGTTTAGCTGAAAGAAAAAAAATGATATTAACAAATTAATAAAAACTTCAAGTCTTTATCCTGTAAATCATTAGCAGAATTCTGAAAAAATAGTTGAACAACTATTACATGAAACTATGGCACGAAACATATAAAATAATTGATACATCCTATAAAACTATTGTATGAAACCTGAAAAACTATTGAATGAAACATGTAAAATAACTGATACATCCTATAAAACTTTTGCATGAAACCTGTAAAATAACTGATATATCATATACAACTATTGCATGAAACCTGAAAAACTATTGAAGACTGTTAAACAGATCCTGTAAATATCATATAAAACTGTTATAGAAGACTGTTAAGTAGATCATATAAAACTGTTAAACAGAAGACTGTTAAACAGATCCTGTAAAATAACTGATATATCATATAAAATAACTGTTAAACAGATCCTGTAAAATAACTGATATATCATATACAACTGTTAAGTAGATCATGTAATAGAAGACTGTTAAACAGATCCTGTAAAATAATGTATAGAGGACTTTAAATCAACAAAATTTACATGTTGAATAATGTAAATAAAAATAGACATTCAGATAATACGAGATCTGTGAAAACAATTGCATATATCATGTAAACTATTGCATATATCTTGTAAAACTGTTAAACAGATCCTGCAAAATAAAGAAAAGAAAAACAATGCATAAATCATGTAAACTATTATATATATCCTGTAAAAATGTTAAATAGATCATATAAAATACTCAACAATACCTTTAAACTTGGTTGATAGATCATATAAAATACTGTATAGATCATGTAAACCTATTAGATAAATCATGAAAATTTAAATCATAAAAATAAAAAATTTACATAACTATACCAGATCGACAGCTGATCTGTTAGATCAGATCAGATAATACTCTAAATATTACCAGATTGGTTCAGACTGCAGGCAACTCTAAAATAGATCTCAAAGCGTAAGAATCATTAAATGATCCCATTTCATGGTCTTATCTACAACAAACCTGCACAATAACACTCAATTTTATTAATGTTCTCTAAATTAAGAGGATGCATAATATATTAGAAAGGCTATTACTTGTTGCAGAAACGCTAGCCAAAATCTTTGAAAAATTTAATCAAACAATTCATGAGCAGCAAAGACAGAGAGAAGTTAATAAATTGTCACATTGAACTTGCCATAATTTACCATAATTTAATTGCATGAAAGCTTCACAAGCAAGTTAGAACATTAATAAATTGTCACATCGAACTTGATGGCACTGAATTTTGAAAAACGATTGAATAAACCTTGGAAACTTGGAATCCATGGCACACTATCACGAGATTGTCAGATTGAACTTGATCTAACACTCCCACCAACTTCTCGCCATGCTGATTCGGTATCAGAATTCTTTGCTTTAAAATTATTGCGTACTTAAGAGTCCAGCATGAAGCATGAAACTTAAGCTTGAGGTAAAGGAACACAGGTAAGCAGCATCAAGCGAAAGGTTAATTTCCCCTTTTCCTATTGTTCTCTGGCCGTGTCAACCTAGTTTTAATTTTCATGTTCAATCATTTACATGCAAACCATCTTAAAATATATAATTAAACTACAATTAAAGTATTAAGCAATTCAAACCATCTAATAACTGGAAATGGGAAAAGATGCTAGGGAATTTACTAGCAGCTGATAAGAAAATTTAAAATCAGCAATGGCAAACCTTGATAGAATGCGAGATCCGAATTGGTTAACATTGCAATGTTAATTTGTATCTACTTGTAGAGTTGTTTTTGCAGTAATACATTTACAAAATTATCTAATAATGAAGAAACAAATAAATTCAGTATAGTATTCAACCATGAGGTGTTCAGTATTGCAATCTTTTGTACGTACAAAACAATGAAAAATTACAAAACTAATCTTCTTTACTCACTAGGTGAGGTATCTGTGTTGTGCTTCACAGTTAAGTGAAATACGAGACTCATCTTCTTCTTCAATTGCTTCATCAATTAACTTCAGCCATGCCTATGTTGTAACAATGCACTTTAGTCTTTCTAACATGATCAATTTATCAACTTAGGGAATTTTGCAAATTTAACTATCTCAACCTTGAACTGTATCAGAACCGAGTATATGCACTAGTACTGAATGATACCAGTGTCGAGAGATGGAAATCAACAAGCAACCACTGGTACTGACTAATAGCCGACTCTGCTACTCCTACTATCAACATCGACTGCCCTCCAATTATGGAATGTATGATGCCGCATACTGCTGTTGAAGTTAATGTCTCCACTGTAGTACACCTTTGGCAATTGGATAGTTGAAATTTGGCTCATTTCAATACGAATTTAAACCAAAAAGATTGATTCAACGAAAATTTCTATTTTCACAAGAAAAATACTTACCAGATGTTTTCAGATATAAGGAATCGAAAGAAGCACGAAGAAGGTAAATGAGAGAACGCGACCAAAATATGATAAGAGAAGTGGAGACGGTAGGCTCAGGATATAGGTGAGGTGGCTCGGTGCGGGTCCTTGTCCCGATCCAGGTTGTGATCGGAAGCGGCAATGGAGGGGAGAAAGGTAGTGGCCGTGGCAGCATCCTCTCGCTTCACTGGCGATGAAATCGTCTTTCGTCGTCCGATCTCCGATAAAATTGTAAGGCGCAAGCGATTGGGATTGTTGTGATGAGGTCCGGCCCGGCCATAGATTTTGTCGAAGGGGAGGCCGTCAGAGGTCAGCTCGAATCTCGCGAGAAATTTGAGAAAATGATTCGAAGAAGAGATGGATTAATGGCGGGGACAGAGATCGGGAAATTTGAGAGGAGAGAGAGAACCAGAGACAAATCGGAAGTAAGACGAACCATTAAAAATGGTTAAAAATAGTTAATTACCATTAGTTTAAAGCTGATCTGATCAGTTTGGGTACAAATCGAATAAAGAAAGTTGGGTACCAGAACCTTTTCAATATATACATAGCTGAAAGATAAACAGTTTTTAATTGAAATAAATTATGTGTATTAGAGTTGGAGGAAATAAGCATTGTTGAAAGTTTGAAAAGTTGACAATTTTTATGAAATTATTAAGTATTTGTAAGTGTTATGCATTTATGAGTTGAATATGTATTTGCAAGAATTTGCATTTTTATAAGTTTAACAAACTAATTTTAGCATTGAAATATTACCATTATCAAAACTCGTGAGATGATAAAAAGAACATTAGTATTTATTTTCGTTCAGATAAATAAGCATCGAAATCATGGAAACTTTTTATTTAAAGAACTTCGCAATAATTTTAAAGATAATTTTCTACATACTCTTCAACACATCTCCTATTTCTTATTTACCCCTCAAGTTTTAAATTTATATTATTTATTCTTTAACTCTAACAATAATTTTTTATTTATCCATCACTTAATCAATTATAAATTATCAAAATTGAATAAACTTTAATTAAAAAATAAAAGACAAAATTACCCTTCTTCTTTTCTGTATCTACACCCACGATTTTCATTGTTGGATAGATCTTTTGATTAACGGGTTGGATAATTGAATTGAATTTATACAAGGTACATAATTCACTAACTTTTCTTCTCTGCAATTTTCTTTCTCGCGTCAGAACCAAAGAAACAAGGGGAAATTGGATCCATGCCACCTCAAAATGTTGAATTTAGAAATATGCCACCCCAAAATTTCTCTTTTGATAAATGCCACTCCAAATCACAATTATTAAGAAAATTGCCACAATTAACAAATTTTTATACCTTTGTAATAAAAAAAAAAATATGTTGTATTTTGAGTAGTATTATCGTATATTCCCAAAATGCCCTCACAACCTTAATGGATTAAGTCCGATCGGATCCAAAACAAATTGTCTAAACCTCACCCGTATCCTCTCTTCGTCTCTTCACCCTCACCCGTCTCCTCTCTTCGTCTCCTCCCAGTCGCAGCCACCCACCCCAGTCGCAAGTGGTGAGCCCTCCCAGTCGAAGCCACCGAGACCATGTTCTCCCGTCGATGTCGTCCGCCTCTCCTCCCAGTCGCAGCCACCCAAGCGATTCCCCCGTCCCCCTCTCCTCCCAGTCTCAATTTAATTGCTGGAATTTTCTGTTTTTAAAAGCTGAACTTCAAAAATTCATATAAATTCGAAATAAAATCAGAAAAATGAAAAATTTGTGTCAATTTTATGTGTTTTGAAGTCCTTTACATGATGGTGAAGTCCATTTTTCATTTTGGTCCCTGTGTCAATCTGGGCTGTCTGATTTACCAGAAAAGGTCATTTGAGCACTTTTGAGTGCATTTCTTGCGAGGAGGCGAGGAGGCGAGCAAGGTTATCAACCTACGTACCCAGTCAGTATGCTACGGAGCACCTGCTACGTGCCACGGAGAGGAGGCGAGCAAGGTTATCTAAGTCAGATGCAGAAATTTTGAAGATGAAGAAATTTTAGAAGAGAATGAGAAATTTTGAAGAGGAAGGGTATTTTGGTCAGTTTCTGTAACTGTAAATTGTAGAATTAAAATTATACATTAATTTGTAATTTGTGGCATATTTCTTAATATATGTGATTTGGAGTGGCATTTATCAAAAGAAAAACTTTGGAGTGGCATTTTTCTAAATTCACTACTTTGGGGTGGAATGGATCTAATTTTCCCAAGAAACAAACTCTAACTTGATTTCATAATACATGAAATGGACATTCTATGCCTTTTATCAAAATTTTTTTTTTTTTTAATTTACAACTTTAACTACCAAGTTTTCAAAAAATAAAAATTGAACAACTTTATAATTATTTTTGAAACACATACATTTAGATAGCTGACAAATATTTAAAAAATTAAAATAAACCAACAGTTTACCTTCCGATATTTTTATTAATACCCCAAAAAAAAACAAATTATCAAATCTGCCCCCACCCCAAACTTATTTTTATTTCTACCCCAACCGCCCGTCCACTGGGCGGTCCAATTTCCCCACCTGACCGCCCAGCAGCTGGGCGGTCCGCTCTTTTTTTTTTTTTAAGGTTTTATGTTTTAATTTGTTTGAATGTTTTATATTAAATTGTTGTAATGATTTGTTTGAATGTTTTATATTAAATTGTTGTAATGATTTGTTTGAATGTTTTACATTAAATTGTTGTAATGATTTGTTTGAATGTTTTATATTAAATTGTATGATATATATTTATTATTTGTTGACGATTATTTTTATATGTTATGTAATTGTGTAGTTTTAATATAATTGATTAGTTTTATATTAAGTTTGTTAATGTTTAAATGTTTCTAAATGGTAATCTAAATAGTAAGTCTAAACAACAAAAGTAGGTAATCTAAATGGTAAGTCTAAACATGAAACATAACAGTCCAAACATGAAATATAATAATCCAAACATAAAATACTAGAAACCTATCAAACTAAAAAAATATAAAAACCCTAACGGCGATGACGAGGGCGAGGTCCGGAGAGCTCCAACCTAGTAGGTGTATGGCGGTCCCTCTGCGATGGCGGACGCCTCTGGGGAACCTCATCCACGTGCATGTCATCGTGTACGGCCTCGCGCGCCCATGGGTCCTCCCTCAGGTGTAATGCATGCTCCCCATGGATCACCGCCTGTGTACGCAACACCCACGGATCGACCTCCCAAGTAGGAGGATACGTGGCCGGAGGCGGTGTGCCAAATATAGCAGAGGCAAAGCCATCTGCAGTCTGTGCCCCACTCCAACTGGCCTCGCCGTCGTGCTGTCTGGGCTCCATATACTGCGGTCTGTGGGAGCTAGCTGGCTCCCATCCACCCTCATCTCCAGTGAGATCATCCAATGAGAAAACGGCGGCGGCGGCGGCATGATCATCCTGCATGTAAACAATGTTAAATTAGAGACATAAAAGTAACGAGTAAATTAATTAAATAATAAACTTTTGCTACCTCGGTATGCTGCACTGGAACTCCATGCTCGTTGTAGTACGCGTTCCACGCGTTATTGTTCAACACCCATTGGTGGATCGCCCAACCCGAGTCATCATCTGCAGAAATGAAGATAAATTAATAAGAATGATCTTTTAGAGAGACGCTTAATAATGATCATTTGTATGACATATTATTACCTGCAGGAGGTGGCGGCATCTCCTCAGCGTAGATAGGGGCTCTAGGCTACTCCGGATCTGGTGGTGGGGCATTTATCTCGAGCCAATTGATGTCCTCCCCAGCATCGTGCAACATACCAACGAGGCGCCCGTCCCAGCCAGAGTCCTCCATGATCGGCGCACTGTGTTGGAGCATTTGACATCATATCGCTCTCTAACTTTTTCTCGCCATGCACACCAAGCTGTGTGCCACTCCTCTAATACCCGTCAAAATATGCACACATTGTATTTTCATTATTATTATTAGAAGATGAATAAATAACTACAATTTTTTAAGCATGTCAGTTTCATTTAAACATACCGAATGAGCATGGATCGGGCCGAAAGGCAAGTAAGTCCTAGATCCATCACCCGTGAGTCTCCGTCGAAGAGCATCACCATAGTCCCCCTGTAGATAAATCGTCGGCATGCCCCATATCTGGTACCAGACTAAATATCGCAATCTCCAAGGCCCGACCGGCATAGGGGCATATGGAGCTGGAGGTGGGGTCCATAAGTGATCCATGACAAACACCCTCACGTACCTGCAATATAAATTAGAGACATAAATAACTACAATTTTTGTTGAATCCATAACATATTTTAATTTGCAACTGTTTGTGATTACCTCAGAACGGCCTGCTCGTAAAGTGTATCGGGGGTGATCCTACGCCGGTGGAAGTAACTGCGGAGCGCCGCAAGACTAATGCAGTATTTGGAATACCGGCACTCCTCCTCATCCTCTCCTTTCTTCTTTTTCTTCTGCAAGTTTGTCGGATGGGCCCCCAGCAGCTCCGGTATCATGTCCATCAGGTCCGGATGGTCTGAGACACCACCGATGGGGTCGCCATCTATCCGTAAACCCCATAAGGCGCTGACGTCACCTAGTGTGACTGTCATCTCCCCAACCGGAAGGTGAAATGTATGCGTCTCCGGTCGCCATCTCTCCACCAGACCGCAAACGAGAGCCTGGTCAATATCACAGTGAGGCATGGTGGCCAACTGATACAACCCGAGATGCATGATGCACTGCTCCATCAACGGGTGACGGACGTATGGTATCTCGGGGGTGCGATGTCTCACTGTCATCATCGTCGTGTCCTGCATTTTACAATGATTTCAATATAAACGTCTAATTATCTGTAATATTAAATAATGCTATTTAAATTAGGAATACAAATCCAACGTACCTCCATAGATGCAAGTGAGACACGGTGACGGACATGTGGGGTCCAAAGAAGAGGACTAAATGTGTCAGGATGGTGCGGGGGATAATCTCCAAAGGGAGCATCTGCACCGGACGTCTCTGCACCGGACGTCTCTGCACCGGATGCCACTGCGCCGGATGCCGCTGCACCGGATGCCTCTGCATCGTGATCATGCGAACTCTCCCCCGTCTCCAGAGGGGCATCACATACACGTCCCCGTCTAGTTATGACCATACTACATTTCAATAAACAGAAGATTATATCTTATAAATCCTGATTTATAAACCCTAACTTATAAACTCCAATTTTGTCAACCCTAAACCCTAATTTAACAATTCAACCATAAACCCTAATTTAACAATTCAACCCTAAACCCTAATTTAACAATTCAACCCTAAACCCTAATTTAACAATTCAACCCTAAACCCTAATTTAACAATTCAACCCTAAACTTGGAAACCCTAATTTTTAACAATTAAATCACGACGGGAAAATCAACAACCCGCACACGATAATTAACAATTCAACCCTAATTTATAAACTTCAGTTTTGTCAACCCTAAACCTTAAACTACAAATTCTAATTTTGGAAACTCTAATTTTGAACAATTCAATCGTGTCGGGAAAATCAACAACCCGCACAAGATAATTAACAATTCAATTTCTACCAATCGTTCCAATGCCAATACAAGATACAAAATATAAATTAAAAAAATTATTTAGAGACTTACTCGAAAATAATCGGATTGTCGCTGAGATGGCCGAAAATTAGGGTTCGGGTGAGAGAGAAAGAGAGAGAGAGAGGAAGAGAGAGAGAGAGAAAGAGAGGGAGAGAGGAAGAGAGGAGAGAGAGAGGGGCAGATTTGAAGAGGAAGAGAGAGAGAGAGGAAGAGAGGGAGAGAGAGAGAGAGGAAGAGAGGGAAAGAGAGAGAGAGGAAGAGAGGAGAGAGAGAGGGCTGGAGCTGGTTTCGAGCGGCGGCGAGGCAGAGAAGAAAAGAGAGAAAGAGAGATGGGCGGTCAGTGGGGGGTCGGACCGCTTATAAAAAAAAAAAAAATAGCGGACCGCCCAGCAGCTGGGCGGTCAGGTGGGGAAATTGGACCGCCCAGTGGACGGGCGGTTGGAGTAGAAATAAAAATAAGTTTGGGGTGGGGGCAGATTTGATAATTTTTTTTTTTTTTGGGGTATTAATAAAAATATCGGGTTTTCCTTGGCCAAGGGTATTTTAGTGCGATCCAGAAGAAAGTACCTGTACCGCTTTGTGGATTTTACCTTTCCAAGGTAAAAGAAGAATCTCTGATTCTATCCAAACATATAGGTTTCCCTTTTAACCTTCAACTGAAATCTTATCCGTTGGATCCGCCTTCAAGTACCGCACGTACATAAATCAAGCAAATTCAATTTACTTCCCATTTTGTCTTCTTCTCCTGTTCCAAGCGCCCGTTTGAATAGCAAAATCTCTCTCTGGACTCGGTCTACTATCCTTAACAATTTTTCTGGACGCTGACATCTGCGCTCATGTCTCATATCCTAATATGTTCTGAGAGTAAACAATATGATATACTGCAGTTTTCTTTTTGAACGGGTCCCGAGAATCTTGACGAAGTCACTGAAATGTGGGTCCCATAAGCCGTCTATAATGTGGACTAAGGAGAGTCCCTATTTAATTTTTTTTCAGTCTCTCTAGGCACTGTGTGGGGGTACTGGCTTGGCAAGAAAGAGATTTCCGTAGGGTTTTAGCAAGAAAGAGAGACTGAGACTGAGAGAGGCGATAGAATAGAAGCGATGACGAAATCGCACCTCTAAACCCTTTTAGTACACGGAGAAAGAGAGCGATGCCGACTCCATTGATGAAATCTGAATCGATGGATCAAGCTCCAGTGGCAGTGGATTACGAAAAGTGTAGAGAGGAGAGGATCAAGTCGAACATGGTGAGGATGCAACAGCTTGGCATCCTCAATCTCTCACGCGATGTCAATAGTTCTTTCAAAACCCCTAATTCGAGTGCAAACTCTAAAAGGCGGGTTCTCTTGCCGACAGATGGATCGAAGAAGGAGGTTGATTTATTAACCCCTTCTTTGCCTTCTAGGCGCTCATCCAGGTGTATATCTATCTATCGTTATGATTTTGGCAGCGGTTTTAAGACTTTTTCCATCAAACCCCTGAAAGATAAGAGTAATTAGAAGTACAAAGTACAAGTGGCACATCTTTGTTAAACATTTTGTTTTAATCCTATTGAAGAAACGAGCAATTTTAAGTATGCATAAAACATACATTCTAGTCATGCACACAACAATGAATAAGTTAAATGTTAATAGAAAAATTAAAAACTTAATTGGACTAATAGAGGAGATATATCACTATCATATGCAAACATGAATATCTTATATAAAACAACATTTTAATTTTCCTGGTGTATAAAATTAAGGTTGCAAAAGGTGGCGCCGGTAAACTACACAGAAGCCCATGGCAAGAAAAGCAATGATGATCTTACTGAATCCGGTGTAGCATTGATTGAAGAAGGCAGGAGAGAGGAGTTGTACACTGAAGAGCATGAGAAATTGCTTGGTTCATGCGAGGCGCCATGGACCCTGTTTGTGGATGGATATGGTAAGGATAACAAACGAATTTATGACCCGGTCAAAGGGAAAACATGTCACCAATGCAGGTACACATTTTTCCTTTTTTTTTTTTAACTCAATTTTTAGTTTCAGTTGCAGTAATTGATGCTTAATTAGTCATCCTTTGGGGAAACTTTTACCATGGTACCATGTACCAGTATGAACTCATGCTTTCTGTAATTTTAGAAACTCACAGCTTTGGTTTGGATTTACTTCATTCTAATAATTGCAGTCCCCTTTTAGTTATTTATTTTTGTATATTTTTTCTGGTTTTTTTTTTATTGCCATTCTTACCAGGAGAAATTAATTAGCCTAAATTTGGGTTGATTAGGGCTGATTCATATCATATCTGTGGCGTTATTGTGAAATTGGTGCTTACTGGAGCCTCAATTGATAATGATTTCATTAACAGGAGGTTTGTTCGTTTAAAAAAATATTATTTTCAGGCAAAAGACTATGGGTTATCGTACCAGCTGTTGCAAATGTCAAATTGTTCAGGGTCAATTCTGTGGAGACTGTCTTTATATGAGGTGAATTGTTGTAAATTTGTAATTGGCTTATTTTATAAGCTTCTAAAGTATATTTTAATTGTATTCTATTGTTAATGCAATACAGATATGGTGAAAATGTTCTAGAAGCAATTAAGAACCCTGACTGGATGTGTCCAGTTTGTAGGGGCATTTGCAATTGCAGCCTATGTAGGCTTAAAAAAGGATGGAACCCCACTGGAGCTCTCTATAAGAAGGTAACCTTTTTTCTTATATTTTTATAGAAACTTGCTCCCTTGCTGAGATGCGGTAAATATCATAAATGGCCCTGCAAAACGCAGATATTGTGAATAACCCTACAAGATCACTGAAATATCACAAATGCCTCTGTAAAATTAGTAAAATTTGGTCAATCTCTTTATCGAACTCTTGTAGTTTACCACGTATCAATAGTAATTTGCTTGCTTGGTATTTACATATTAGGAAAATAATTGTTTGTCTTGAAATGAATTAACGTCTTATTTAGAATAGTATTATATTGGTCACACGTGATGTTTTGATTACTTTCACTGGGGATATGTATGTTGATGGTTCCACTGGAGTACAAATGAACTTTTCCCTTAAGAATTTGTAAAGGGATGTGATATTTACCTGGGAAATTGATTTCATTGTTGGGGTGTGGTGAGAAGTTTTGAATCTTTCAAATATGTTCATGTTTGTCATAATTTATTGTCATTGCAAATGTAGGTTGTGAAACTTGGATACAAATCAGTGGCACATTATCTGATTGAAACTCGTCGTAAGCCAGCTAATTTAGACCAGGCACCTTCATCTGAAATCCAAGGTGCCATGTCAGATAACAGAGAAGCTGCCAAAGAAAACGAGCCAAAACCTGAAATTTTATCAGATGAGAGTTTAATAGTGGTTAGTACAAATGAGAGTAGTGCTATTAATGATGGAGAAACCATGGGAAAACGTTGTCGTCAGGTTAAGAGAAAGAAAGTTGAGGAGCATACTGGTAATTTATCTCCATCTCCTGGCCCAATTGCAACTAGGCTTAGAAGACGTCTTTACGGTATTTAAGCTGTTAAATGGGTTTGGAGTTTGTGTTTTGACTAACAATTAGGGTTAGTGGATTTCTTTTGTTGGATCAACAGTCTTGTCTTCTCTGTTATGAAATCAACTGCATCATGATATAAGTTGCCAAGCTGGTTTCTTTTTGTATGTTATCAATCCGGTATGGTGCTAATTGATATAACTAGGTTAAAATGGCTACTTGATATAACAATAGTTGATGTATTAAAGTTAAGACTTTGCATCAATTAAGATGGTTTATTTTAATGGAACATTTAAATTCTGAAACGTTGTTGATTATAAATTAACTAAAATCTTGATCTTTCATCCACTGATGCATGGAGTTAGCCGCGACTCAGTTTATGGATATGGAATAGCAACAATTATAGATAGGGAAAAAAATGTATGAATCTAAAAAAATTATAGATTGTTCAATAACAAGAATTTCTTCTACTGAAAAAAAAAAGAAAAAAAATAATAAATGTCGCCTCCAATAAAATTTTAATATGTAAACTATATGAAGCGATTCGAATCGTCCTTTTGAACTTCAAAAATTGAGACATGAACACAAAAGATCTGAACTACATATAATTTATATAAAAGTTAATGGTTTATTAAATTTTAATTATCTGTGCAAATAAAATTTCACCAACTTTTGTTGTTGTTGAAATTGTTGCTAATAAATTAATTTAATTAATTTTGACAATATTCACATTTCGTGGGACGGAGCTGGTGGATCTTTTATTATATTTTTGTCGGCTCAAATGGGCTTGCCTAGTTTGATTTCTGGAACATGGACAAGTAAACTTGCTTGATTTTTCGGTGAGATGAAAATCTTGAAGCCTTGTGGGCCTTAATATTGAAATAAAATAGCAACATTATTTCTGATTTTCGAAAAATAACAAAATCTTCTCTCAAAAATGAAAATAACGAAATCATTTCTGAAACAAGTGTCCTTTGAATACATTGAAATACATGCGTTTAAATCCAAAAATATTCAAAATTCGAACACCTATGTCTGAAAATCTAAACACTTGGGTCCACACAAATTTTTGAACACATGCATTCATATGTCAAGTATAATCTGAATTACATCAGATTATATTACCAAATGATTGGAATTCAATGACTAAAACATATAAATATGTCTGTAATTCTGTTATTCGATAATTACGCATTTCATACGGAATTATTCCTTAATAAATTAACAAATATTAAGAAGAATTCTTTTATCATATCCAAATTATCTCACTTTGGTGATTAAATTATTTTTAAATTCATTAAATTTACAACGCTGCTTCATTTGAGAACAATTATTAATTGTAGAACTAGAAAAATCTATATTCTAATTTAAATATTCTAACCGAGAGAATAGATTGTTAAAATAAATAATCATCTTTTACTTTCTTATATTAGCTGCATTGTCAAAAAAAAATATTTATAATTTTTTTTCCCGATTTATGCATGTGATATTATATTTCGAAATTTTAGTTTCTGAATCATAAATTTTGTTACTATGGTATCTGTTCTTGAATGCTGACATATGATGGTGGGTCCAGGAACTTTTTCATGACGGATAATGTTGACTATTTCTGATAGTGTGGTAAAAGATGAATTCAAGATAAGCTAATAAAAACGCACGTCTTTATCAAACTCTTCATATAAGATTTTTGTTTTGTTTTTACCATAGGAGTTTCGACAATTATTAATTAATTATCCAACCATTCAGGAAGTTGGGCAATTCGGATTTTGTTCTTTTATTTTGGTCCATCATATCAAGCACGCAAGTTCATTTCATTTGCATAGAAACAGGAATCGTATAAATCATACGCTCTCATGTATCTATAATTTGACTAGTATTAATATTTTTTTACATCTTGTCGAACCAACATCATTATCATATATCTTTACGATACTTATTGCAGAACATGGAAAATTTACAGATGACGTATCAGTAGCGGAGTCAGATTTTCAAACTATAGATGTCAAATATACAATAAAAACCAATATCATAACATTTTACTCTAAATTATATATATAATATCATCATAAATACAAACTTCTTTAAAAAAAATGAATTCTTTTCACCACTGTTATGTATTAAACATGTTTTGACAAATAATTTGTATGATATCTATATTATTTTTATAATTTAAATAAAAGTATGCAATTTATATCTTAAATACTCATAAAAAATACTAATATTTATTTGCTTTATACAAATATCAACAATTTCATTTTAAATTTTTATTGCATCATAAAGAAAAAAAAAGATATTCTTAATTTTATCCACAGTATACCAATTAACAAGTATCAAATCTGGTCGAGTTATATATATTCAAATTCAGAATTTATTGTTAATTATGTAACTAAATATAATTAAGCACCTATATATGAATATTCTTATGGTACGCACAATTGCTCTAGCAACTAAAAACTTCTGCAAAATTATTATTTTTCTCATAATAATGTCTATGGTTCAATCAAAGTCTAATTTTCCAATGAAAGCAAGTTTTATAAATAATGAAAAAGATTCAACATCGCTTACGGAAAAGACTATTAATGAACGCATCACATGAGATTAATCTTATTCCAATCCTATAATCTTAACCAAAGCTTAATATCCGAACATGAAATTCTAGATTATTTATGACATTTACATTAAAAGTTATATCCAATTAGACGTTCAAGTTTCGGATACATCAATTAATTTTTTTAAATAAAAATTAGAAGTCAAATCATTCAACTATTTAATATTAATAAATAATTTCTCCATCTAAATTTTAAACCTGCAATCTTTTCCATACAAATAGTATTAACTTTGTTCTCGGATACATTAATTATCTGAACATGAATTAAATTTAAGGTATCGAACAGGCAGTTATTCGGATACATCAATGGACAACTTCCAAGAAAGGGTATGAATTCAAGAATCGTACAGGCAGATTATTCGGATACATTAATAGACAACTTGCTGTTTATTTTTGGGGTAATTTCGCTGGAGGTCACTAAATTTTGTCCTTTGTCACGAATTGGTCACTCAATTTTGATTTGTCTCTTCATAGTCACTGAATTTTTATTTTGTCCCAATCAAGTCACCATATAACTTTTCCATCCAAAATATTAACGGAATATAACTTTTCCGTTAGTATTTTGAACGGAATGAACATATTCCGTTAAATTTTTGGACGGAATGAGCATATTCCGTTATAATTTGGATGGAAATGTTATAGGGTGACTTGATTGGGACAAAATAAAAGTTCAATGTCTATGGAGGGACAAATCAAAGTTGAGTGACCAATTTGTGACAAAAAACAAAGTTCAGTGACCTCCAGCGAAATTTACCCTTATTTTTGTTATCTGATTTTGGGCTGTAAATTTTTCGGCGTACTTTCTAGCATTGTGAATTGACTTGTCAATTTTATAAGCACCGCATGTATGTATGTTTGCCAATAAAGTTACTTTTTTACTAAGAATTATGCGACTTAATCAAGCATGCTGCATGCATGCCCGTGTCGCAAAGTAAAAGGTCTCTCGGGGTGTATTTGGGGTTGATTCAATTACAAAATAATCAATTTTTGGTTAAGATGATTTGTCGTTAGGAACAACAAAGAAAAACAGCAATTGGATCCAAAATCTGTGATTATACCGCAAAACTAAATAATACAACTATAAATAGTTGGCTTCTAGATCATAACACTAATAGACTCGTACTATTGAACTCGGTATTAACATCCTTACCACCTATTTTTATGTCATGCCTTAAGATGCCAAGTTGGGTAATACAAAAAACTGACAAAATTAGGACTTTTTTATGGCAGGGGATATCTCCTCAAACCAAAATATTAAGCCTTGCTAACTAGGAGTTTGCATGTACACCGAAAAAATTGAGAGGAATGGGGATAATGGACTTGACCATTTTCAATCAAGCGCTTTTGATAAAATGGTTCTGGTTTCGGAAAAAGCCTCAACCATCCTTGTGGAAACCATTGATGCAATTGACTTTAGACCCAACTGGTATGCTACAAGAATCGCCCCTGTTCACATCAGCACTAAAACCAGCAATTCAGTTCTATCAGGCTTTCTTTCTACACATACCTATAAATGGTCAGCAAATACTGCTATGGTTAATAATTGGAGTAATGGCCTTCTCAGTTTTGAACTCTCAAACATGCACTCGCACGCACTTAACACAAATATCACACTTAAGAAAACGGCATCCACAGCCCCGATTCAGGCACTGTTCAGAGGAACCCTGACAACAGATGCACTCAATGAAATGCAAAGGTTACAACAGATGCTTCATGTGATCTCCTTGTCTCCTGATGTGCATGATGATATCAAGTGGAAAGGAACGACTAATGGGAATTTCACAGTAAGTAGTGCATACAGGATAATGAAGAATAGACCTGTATAGAATACTAAACAATGTGCATAGAGTTTGGGTTTTGAAGGTGCCACCAAGGATGAAAGTCTTTGGCTGGCTCATGTCACTCAATCATTTGCTCACAATTGACAATCTAAACAAAAGGGGACTACCGATCACAAACGGATGTGTGTTGTGCAAATCGAACTGAGAAACAATCCACCACTTGTTCAATGAGTGCCCTTACTCTCTTGAACTGTACAATACCCTCAAAAGAGAGAAACCAGAAATGATGGTAGGAGCTCCGATATCTACATTGACATCAAGGTCAGCATCCATCATTTGCACAAGAGCCACAAAGGAGTACAAAGCTGTTATATTAATTGCCCAATTCGTCATTTGGAGAGAAAGATGTGCAAGGACATTTCGAGAAGAAAATAAAGACACAAAAGAACTGGCACAAGAGGTGTACACGCAATTTCAGTTCATAGCAAATGGATGAAACATGGGATTACTGTTCGGATACAGTGTCACAAATTTTGAACCTTACTGTTTTTCTTTACTGTCTTTAATTTCTATTTCTTTATTTTCATTTCTTTCGCTCAAATGTATTGAGCCAATTGTAATTTTCTTATTCAGAGTTACATCTCCAATGTAACTCAAAACTTCAATGAATCAAATACGGACTAGACTCCTATTTTCTTCAAAAAAAAATAACAACCAGATTGATCACCCTAAACCATAAACATCAGATTGAATATCTTATTGTATTTTCATTTTCGTTGGCTCTCTTATAGTTTTAAGATAAATAAGTTCAGTTGATACAACATATGTTGAAATTTAAATGAAGTGCAGAAAGGAAACAAAACATTTTGTCACATAAAATCTGTTGAAATTTTTTACTTCTTGTATATTTTGTATACCATCGTCTAACCCGCGGCATCTAGACCTTTGGATTAGGGAATTTTTTTATTTATAAAAAATATTATTAAATAATAAATGAAACAGAAAGAGTGCTTTTATTTTTAATTTTTTTAAATCCAAAGTATTTTTTTCTGAAAGAGTGGCTAAATTTTTTGAAATAAAAAGAGTGTTAAATTTTTTGAAATAGTAGCCGAGATTTTTTTTCTAACAAAAATAGTGACTAGTTTCTGAAACATAATGAGTGCCGGAAAGTTTTCTGAAACATTTTTTCGGTTTCAAATTTGAATTTTTTTTTTCTGAATCTATTTATATCATTGAAAAATTCAGGTACTCTTTTTGTTTTTCTGTATTATTTAATAATAACTTCTATAAATTAAAAAATTCCCTTTGAATTATAGGAGGATAATTTTCGGTGCGAATCCAATTTTTTGTGAATGCATCTAAGACAATAATAAGTTAATAACCGCTCGACTAGTGCCGCGTAGCACCCGACTTATATATGCCCTTTTGCATTGCTGAGGACATTCATGTATAGAATAAGTATCCTCTCTAACATGTGTAAAAGATTCTCTTCACGGTTTGAGATTTACTCTCAGTCGTTTTGAGATTCGGGTTAGCGCAGGATAGTATTATTGGGCTTTGAGATTCATGCAAAGTTAAAAAGAATAATGATCCGGATCCACTAATTCTAAAAAATTCTCTTTTACGGTACCGGAGAGGATGTGAATTCTTCATGTATATATATCCGTTTCTTTTCCACTGCCCACTGTGTTGACCTAGACTAGAATTGCGAGTCCGAAACCTACAAAGTCACTCAAATTTTGAGGCCTACGTACGGGTTCTAAAATTAAAATAAAACTCAAATTTCGAGTTTAGATCCGGCTCGTTTGTTCAAATTCAGGTTAATTCTATTTGAAATGAAATGCACGAAGTCCTTTTGATAATCATGTCAAAATATATCGACCTGTTCAGATCTAAACTCAAAATTTAAGTTGCATTAGTTTATATGAATTAGTCCATTTCCATGTCCTCTTTTCTAGAAAAAGTTGACAAGCTGAGAGGTGGAAAACAAAAATTTGCCAGTTTTTTATATGTAGTATAAAAAATATATAAAAATTTAAATTTATGATATTCAATTAGTAAAATTTCGAAACATAACAAAAATATTGTCATTCAGAATTTTTCTACTAAGGGGAAACTCTTTTAATAACAACGTTTTACCTCTACAAATCTTTCATCCCTAAAATAAATATTATTTAAAAAATTAGAACAACATAACAAAACAATGTTGTTATTTTTTTATTATTGGAACAACATAAAAAATTACATCTAATATCCTATATTATTTTTTATAATTCTATAAATAAAAATTTCTGATCCTACAAGTTAACGTTCCATGTCACTAATTTAGGGGACTATTAATTAATGCGGAGCTGATAACAGTACATGCGCTACAGTACCCGTATTGTACCCGCACTATAACTACTATACTATTTGGAAGGACCGTAAAGACTAGCATTTTTTCTAAAACATTAGTACGTATGTAAGGAAATATTTATACCTATGCACAAAAGTATTTATACCTATGAGTTGAACAATTTTTATGCAAATAATTGTCTCTCCAACCAAATCTCCCAAACGTATCCACGCCATAAATATTTGTGGGTGACCACTCAAACTACATGGGGAGACCATACACATTTTTGAGATGGGTTTTTTTTGTCTCCGTTCAATCTCGTCTATATTTCTGACGATTTGTGAGAAATTTTGCGAATTTAAAACCACGAACATCTTCTACGCAATTTTCTCTTTCTAAAGAGATCCATGATGATGTACTTTCGAACTCGTCATTACACAAATATTTATACCTCGTTGTGCAAGTATTTATACCTATACTTGTAAGTATTTTTTGCATATGACACTGGATTACGTCTGAAAGTATTAATATCAAGTACTGCAAGTATTTATACCTATACTTGCAAGTATTTTTTACATATGACACTGGATTACGTCTGAAAGTATTAATATCAAGTACTGCAAGTATTTATACTTATGTGGTCAACTATTTTTGTTAGAGGAAGATTGACGCGGAAACGATTAGGGAAGGTTAATGCGGTGATACGGGGTCCCCACTACTTCATTAGAGAAATATTGACGCATGAACGATTGGAGGACTAGAAAAAAAATGATCATAACATGTTACACATCAAAGTATTAATATCTTGCATCAAGATTAACCTTTCTAAAACCGAATTGTTTCCTCTTAATATTGATCCCGAATTCACCCAGGATGCTGCTGCTATTTTTGGCTGTAAAATTGGCAAGTTCCCTTTGAAATACCTTGGTCTCCCCTTGCATAATCGAAAATTAGCTGTTAAAGATTGTGACTTCCTCTTCTCAAAACTAGAACTTAAGCTTCAAAGTTGGAAATGACAACTTCTTTCAATTGGTGGGAGACTTACTTTACTAAATTCTGCTCTGTCTTCAGTTCCATTGTATGCCTTTTCCCTCTTTCGTGTTCCAGCCATTGTGTTACAAAAGATTGATGTTCTTAGACGTAAATTCCTGTGGCAGGGATATGGCACTAACAAAAAACGGTATGATTTACTCAACTGGCCTACCATCTGTTTGCCTAAACAACAAGGTGGTATGGGAATTTTGAACATTGACCATATGAATATTGCTCTACTCACTAAATGGCCGTGGAAACTTAAAAATCCTTGTTGCCAAGGCCTATGGAAGTCCACTCTGATTCTTAATTATTCCTTCTACCATCTTCCCCATTTTCACTTTTGGGATAGTATTCAATCTTTACAACAATTGTTGGATTGCAGCCTCACCGTTACACCTGGCACTACCACCAATGTTAAGTTCTGGTCAGATGTTTGGTTTGGATCATGTCCCTTATCCCTGTACTACCATCATCTATACAAACTTTGTTCCAATCCTCACATAGGTCTCCAAGAAGTACTGATCACGCAAGGACAAAGCATCACTTTCAGAAGAACCCCTACAGGGGTAGATGCCAGGGATTGGGAGGAGTTGATGTCCATTATTCTCAACTTTTCACCTTCACACCCCCAAGACATTTGCAATTGGATTAGAGAACCACATGGACAATTTACTGTTAAATCACTTTATAATTTCATCTCTTTTAGAGGAGTTCAACCTTCCCATTGTATGATATGGTGGAATGCTAAATTGCCTCCCAAAATTAAAGTTTTTATGTGGCTCCTTACACAAGATAGAATTCTCACTAAAGATAACTTGCTAGAGAAAGGTTGGACAGGATCTACCACCTGCCATTTCTGTGATCACCTTGAAACAGTTGACTATTTATTTGTCCAATGCAGTTTTGTCAGACAAATATGGTTTTGGTTAGGCCAAAGTCAAAATCACTTTAGCTCTTGGCACTCGGTTGATGACATAATGAATTTTGCTTACACCTTACCTCATTCCTCCCAAAAATATTTCCTGGTAGCCTTTAGTGCATTTGCTTGGTGTGTTTGGAAAAAAACGAAATGCTATCTGCTTTGAAAACAAACAATGTTCTTCCGGTAAAACCATTATTCTTTCTATTATCTCTACTATGGTTTATTGGACAGGCCTTGAAGAAGATGATGCAGCAGTCAGTCAGTGGATGCCTACGGATACCACTCTCATACCAGTGCAAGCTATTCCTCCCAACACGAACCTCCAACTCCCTGCTGCCTATGAGGAGACTGATAGCTCTGCCTCCTGAAGATCTCATATGCTTCTGTTGCTCTCTCTAACACTTGTCAAGATATAGAATGTTTTGTTGGTTTTATCTGAATGTTGCTCCTATTTTAGATACTTTGCCTCTGGTAGTTATGTTTTGTTTTTTTGGGTTTGTTTGCCCATGTTTAGTTTAACGTTTTGGCTAATTAAGACTCTGTAACTTTAAATGTTTCGAAATGAAACGGGCCTTGCAGCCTTTTTATCAAAAAAAAAAGTATTAATATTTTATTTTTCAAGTGTTAATATCTTATCTTTCAAGTATTTATATTTATGAAAGTTGATATGGGGATTGGAAAGAAGAGGGACCATATAATTAGTGGGAACCTTAGAGAAAGGGTGTTGCAGAAATTTTAGAATAATAAATAGTGGAGACTATATAATTAGTGGGCACTATATAATATTTTTTTAGAATAATAATTAGTGAAAATTATATAATTAGTGGTAATGGGGTGCAGAGATTTTTGAGGTAGAGGTATTTAAATAATTATTCTAATTAATGCATCCCAGAAAAAACGGTGTGAGTGCTTCAGAAAATGTTGTGATCAGAGTCACAATGAACGGCGAGCCACTAACACCACTTCACTGCATGCGGACAATTTCTTCGCAAGGCGTCAAATACTCAGACCATTGCTGACATGATCACATTGATTAAAATTCATTGCTACATTTTCTTTATGAATAATTATTTTAGTACCCACAGTTGAGTACCCGCATTGTACCCGCATTGATTCATTTCCCAATTAACGGTATAACTAACTTTGTCAATCATTAAACTACCTTGAAAAACGTGTAAAAGATGAGTCCAGTTTTTTTCTTTAAATACTTGATATCTTAAGTATAAATACTTGATGAATTATATATGAATATTTGATATCTTAGGTATGAATACTTTTCATATTTGAATATTTGATACCTTGAAAAACGTGTAAAAGTATGTCATCATGGATCTCATTTGAAAGAGAAAAAAAAAATAGAAAACGTTCGTGTTTTTAGATTTGCAAAATTCCTCATAGATCGTCCCAAAAATTGGTTAGATTGAACGGAGAAAAAAAAAAAACCACATTGAAAAACGTGTAAAAGATGAGTAGGTATTGTGTCCAGTTTTTTTTTAAATACTTGATATCTTAGGTATGAATACTTGATGAATTATATATGAATACTTGATAATTTAGGTATAAATACTTTCCATTTTGTATGTGAATTAATTTAAACCATGAATGTAGCACTGGTGGTGTGATCCACGTGACTTTTTGGTTGTGGTCCCCAATGCAGTCTGACATTCAGTAATGGTCCCCAATGCAGTCTGACACGTGACTTTTTGGTTGTGGATTTTTCATATATGTAGTTCATTGTATAGATATAAATACTTGTCTTGTATAGATATAAATACTTCACAATGTTACTATTAATACTTGTAAAACAAAATTACAGTTTTGACAGTTTAGGTCCCCAAAAACAGTTATGACAGTTTAGGTGCGGTTCCCAAAAACAGTTATTATAGTTTATGTGCGGGTACAGTGCGGGTACTCAACTGCGGGTACTCATATCAGCTTCCTTTCTTTATACGTGATAATGTTACGAGTCATTGGTGGTTTGAAATTGATAGAATAGAACCAGCATTTAAGATCATAATACCAACGTTTTTATTAATAATATATAATTTTTTAATACCTCCTCAGATTATTCTCCCATTTTACAAATTGCAAGAACAATACGATATTTATTTTATATTTTTTAAAAATTATGCAATATTTTATTTATTTTGTATAAATATTAATCTTATTTTTTTTTTTTAAAATTATAAAACAACAAACTATTTTCAAATTATATCATAATGATACTTAAATTACATATTTTATATCTCGTCAAATTATTTATTTTAGATTTATCACTATGTTTAATACAAAGTGCGTATTCTATAATAATATGACATATGTTGACCAATGTTCCTAAGTAGATAGATATATAAATATGTGTCGTGTTATGACTAAGTTATCAAGTTTTCATAAAATGTATTGTATTATGATCAAAATTGTGAGATGATCACGACACTTTAGTCATGACGTGATTAAAAATGATATGACAATCACTTTTAGAAAATTTTCGTCAAGTGTAACTAGTTTTTTTTATTTTTTATTTTAAGTTCATTTAGAAAGAAAAATTTGATACAATATAAAAAAATAAATGTGAAAAATTATTAAAAATTATAAATAAAGAAAAATTATTGTAAAAAACACTTATGTGTGAAAAAATAAATCCATTGTCAAATACTTAAATTACATATTACGATTGATATTTGTTTGATCATGTTACGTGAGCATGTGCCATGATTCGTCTTGTCGATCGCATCCCATAATATATCAGACCGATTCACTGTATATTGTATCATACTTTTTTTGGATAATAATTGCAACATGGGATGACAATGACACGGATGACTTTTTTTCGTCGAATCTGGCATTTATCGCGACGTGTTCTACATTAACTTCTTTGTTCCGAAGAAACAAAATCTTCAATTTGTGGTTGACCCGAGTTTACCTGTCCGTTAGCGTCGGTTTAATTACGCGCCACAGACAATACCAATTTATATGAGAGGTCACTCTTTCAGTCTTTCTGCTCAAAACGGATTTTACTCGCACAATTCCAATTTTTCAATTATATGAGTGGTTGTGCTTCCTTAATTATCTTGTCCTATATGTGGTATACATATACGGCTCCCACTTTACCACAAATAAGATGAGTGCGAATCCTCTGAGATCTCATATTTTGCGTGACAGACGTGTTCGGTGCCTATTCGGGGATAGCGCAGGGACCAGTATTATTTGAGCTTTGAGATTCGTGCAGAACGTATTTGCACGGTTGAGATTTTCTAAAAAGTCACGCAACATATGAGATCTCTCAGTGGATGCGAATTCAAATAAGATGACCATGGAAATTGTTCTGGATCACGCAAGTTACTTTGGTTCAAAACATTCAGTACATGTAACATGTACATAACATTGGGTCTAAAATTTTATAGTGGCTAATGATAACAATTATGTCATAATAAACTGAGAGCCAACTAGGCGCAAGGCACTAGTTCTCTCTTGTAGTCTTGTGCCATAGTCTCATAGTGCTGTCAAATCCTATAATAGATGTTGTCTTATGATCCCCGAAATATCAATAATTAACCAACAGAATAAAGGCTTTATTTAGATTTTGAGGCACGTCAAAAGTTTTTTTTTTTTTTTTTTGCTTCAAACACGCCCGTAGGCAGGCACGTCAAAAGTTGATCCAATTCAAAAAGGGGGATGGTAAAAAGATGAGGCAAACAAAAGGCAGCAGTTTAAAGTGAAACATATCCAATCATTTAGGATGGCTTTTTGACCGCACTAGCTTGTTACTAATTACTGATCAGTGGAAAGAATATTCGGCTCAAAATGCAAATAGTTGTTTAGAAATGAATCAACCCTTATTCCTCCATCATATTCTACCATGCATGATATGTTGATTTTGAGATTTCAAGGAATCGTTGAGTATAATATTTTCTCAAAAGAAATATCATATAATAAGAAGGAAAATTACAATGACTTCAATTAGATTTGGAACTGAAATCTTAACCACTACACAAGATCCTTTTCATGCAGAATAAAATTCAAACTACAAATTCTTGTAATAATTGACTAATGACAATTAAGTTGCACATGCAAGCTAGCTAGGTGGATATATATATCCATGCAAATATATATGACAAAAAAATTAATTAAGTTGCAGACATTGAACATTAACCACAAGCAATATCACAAAGATCCACCGTATCAATCAAGCGACTAAAATTCTGGCACTCCATCCTTTCTCACTGCCTCGAGAAACTCCATCAATGCCGTACGAGATGAGCCTCCTTCTCTTAGCGCATCCACTGCGTTCTTCCTCATGGCCTCCATTCTTTCTCTGATCAGTTTTCCTTCCTCGGACTCCATGACCAATTTAACCTTATCTTCCACCTCCTTTGCCACCACTATCTCTTCATTGTACCCTTTCATCTCCACTGCCACCTTCATCTCCTCCACCAAGAAAATCTTGTTCAACTTTTGCTCGGCGTACATTGGCCAACATATCATTGGTACGCCGGCCATGGTTGCCTCTAGAATTGAGTTCCATCCACAGTGTGTGACGAAAGCACCAACTGACTCGTGGTTTAGCACCTCCACTTGAGGGGCCCATTGCTTGACTACCATGCCCCGGTCTTTCGTCCGGTCTAAGAAACCCTCTGGCAGAATCGCATGTAACTCTGGTGCAGCTTGTGGGTCGAGGTTTTTTAACGGGCTTGCATTATTTGACGGGGAACGCACAACCCACAAAAACCTCTGACCGCTCTCTTCCAACCCGATTGCAATTTCTTTCAGTTGTTCTTCCGAGAAAGAGCCCATGCTACCAAAGGAAAGAAAAACCACACTATTTTTCGGCTGCATATCCAACCATAATAGACACTCGTGCCTCTCTTCTTCTTCTTTCTTTTCGCCTCCTGTTATAAGCGGCCCGATGCAGTAAACCGGAGGTGTGTAACGGCCCGGCAAGCATAGCCCGGCTTTAATTGCTTCTACGGCCTTCTTCTCCATTGACTCAAAAGTGTTCACCAATATGCCATCACATTGCGCAAACCTCTCATAGTGGTACATAACGATCTTGTACGCACGGTTGTCCCTACTGTGCATATGGTCCGGCAAGTGCGAGGCCGGGATTGGAGGGAGACCAGGGAAATACAACTTCTCGTTTCCCATTTCACCAATGTTCTTATCTAGAGTTTTATCCAAAGTCGGACAATACATATTCATCGCAAGGTCGTATGCACCGGAGGTGTAGAAGAAGTACCCCGGGATATCTAGTTGTCGAGCGATATCTAGTGCGTATGTGCAGAAGAAATCCATAACCAGCGCACGAACAGAGCATGTTTCGGATATCGACCGAAGAAGGTATGAAAGTGGAGTATTTGCTTCATGTAACTTTTCAAAGACAGCATCGATACCTTCCTCATCGTTAGACGGAGGAATAACATGGAAAGAGATGGTGGGGTTGGCGGCTGAGAAGCGGGAGACGGTTTTCGAAGTAAAGCTTGAATCATTCTGATTCTGTCTAAGTTCGACTATGACTACGGTGATCGACATGCCGTGTTTTGTTAGTAGCTTTGCGAACTCCACCATGGGCATGAGGTGGCCCATGGTGATCCATGTGTAGAGCACCACAGTGTCTTTCATTGTTGTCTGAGTGACTGAGTGGTCTTTGGAGTTTCAAATAGATTTGATTATGGACTTGATAACATATCTGGAACGGAGTGGCGGGATAAGTGTTTTATAATGTGAGATATAGCCAAGTAACAAGTTGTTTGTGGCGACTTCCTATCTTCTAAAGAGTCACCGAACTGTGCAAATGTTTCTAGAAGTTATCCAAGGCATCTTCATTCTTCTCCATTTATGCACGGATCTGATCTATCACAATAGTTATATTTTTTTTTTTTGATGAAAAATGAGGATCAAATTAAGTCCTTAATTTTTATATTGATAAATAAGAAGGTTCATGTTTTAAGAGGAAACATGCATTACAAAATGTTACAAAAAGGCTCAAGAGGGAAGAGCCAAAAGAAAATTAAAACAGAGTAGGAAATAGAGAAGAACAGTCAATGAAAAATTGAAAGTAAAAAAGGCAAAAATTAAAAAGTAGAACCAAAACGTTAGTAAGGTCAAAATAATGCTGCTCTATTTCAGCAAACTTAATTTAATTACATGATCAGTAAATAAAAGTCGGATGTAGATTTGACTTTATGAGTTAATTATGTAAATTTTGAAAGGTTAAAAATTCTTGATTGTACTAAGTACTAACCTTTTTCTTTCCTAAACATTGCATAAAGAGGAGTTGCAAAAATGCCACAAACTTTTTAACTGTCTTGGAAAAACTGGAGGCGACTGAGTTGAGATATAGACCGGAATTCATATCATCGACGGTACCGTAATAGGGAATCTTTTACAATTACTTGATCTGGACCGTTCTTTTTAACTTGGCACGAATCTCAAAGCCCAATAATACTGCCCCTCAGTCAGCCCGAATCCCAAACCGGCTGACAGTTAATCTCAAACCGTAAATAGCTAATTGTAAAAGGGAATCTTTTACGGTACCGTCGAGGATATGGATTCGATATACCGCAGGTTGTATTCACGGTTCCTGAAAGTGCATGAATTGTGGCTGTAAACGTTTTGTTAGTGCTTCCTGTAAAATCATTCCTCATTGAACTTTTATCTACCGGATAAATTTAGAAGATTCTGATGGATTCTTAGGTAAGAAATGCTAGGCAATGTCCTGCCAAAATTACCCACTAAAATATGAATTTTCTTTTGGTGATCTAACCGACAAAATCTTACCAGGCTACCAGGTATCTCCTCTGTAGTACAAGATGAACAGTTCTTCAACAATTACTTGTACAAGTTGGAAACCAACTCGGTTTAATATTCTAGTTGGCAAGTTACAGCTGATGAATCTTTAATACATGTGTGGAAATTTCCAGTCTGAAAAGAAAATTAAAAAAAGAAGAAGTTGCAATTCCTCTAAATTTCTCTGTGTTGGTGACTAATGTTCGTCTCATGCAATAGTTGTTAGACAATGTGCCAATGGTATGTGTCGCATTCAATTCTTTGGTTTCTAGAAAAGAGCTCCCCATAATTTATTAATATATCTTTGTGCCTAATAAAACAGTTGTTGATTGAATAATGACGGTAGGGGTGTAAACGGATCCGGATAATCCGATCCGAATGCGCTCCGTATCCGGTCAAGATCCAAATTCAAATAAAACAGATCTGGATAATTTCCGGATCGGATACGGATAATTTTTAAATAAGACGGAGATTCGGATACGAATAATTTTATCAGCTGGTAAACAGATCGGATATCCGGTCTATCCGGATAGGAACTCTATACGGATAATTCTTTTTTTTTCTTTGGCGAATCTTGTACGGTGAACCAAATTAATTATGAGTGTTCAAATACCTTCATTTTTTGTGTCTTCATCATGTCTTCATTTTAAAAATTTTAATAACTCAAAATTTAAAACTTAAAAGTCAAAATAAAACCGTTAGATGTGATCTATGTTATTTTCTCTATGTGCTCATAAAAAATTATCACATTTCAATTTTGTTTTTATGTGAATCAATAAATTGAAAAATCAACGTCTAAAATTAATTATCAACATTAATACGTTTTTTGCAAGCTCTTGATGACAAACAAAACAAAATTGAAATGTCATAATTTTTTACACGTGCATAGATAAAATGATGTATATCATATCCAACGGTTTCATTTTGACTTTTAAGTTTTAAATTTTTAGTTATTAAAGTTTTTTTGTACGGTGAATCACTGCTTAGGCAATTAATTAAATCTCATATCTCAACTTATTTTTTGTATTATAAAAAAGAAGTCCGTTTGTTTGATTATAATACTTGTATTATATTATATAAAGTGGATACTCATATGATTCAATTATCCGATAATTATTCGTTTTGTATCTGTATTCGAATCCGTATTCGTGGATTATCCGCTCCATATCTGTATCCATTTAAGGTGGATTTGGTTTTATATTTTGACATTTGTTTACTATCCGTATTCGTATTCGTATCCGCTCACTTAAATATGGATATGATATTAGCATTATCCGCTCCGAATTTGCTCCGTTTACACCCCTAATAATGGTCCTCAAATAAGAGATACTATGTTGCCATCCTTTCTCTACATAACAAAATTAATAAGTTGAGAAAAATGTCATGTAGGAAATTCTTAAAAATCTGAATTTTGATCAGACAAATAAATTAGAAAAAATAAAAATTATATAATGAAGTTATTCCGGGTTGCATAATCTTTTATGCTTACGCGCACAATTTTCCGATGAGTCCGCCCAAGATTATGACGGAATTTTTATTTTTACGAGTGTATCAATGGTTAAGATTTGCTACAAAGTTTCATGAATCTTGTATATCTATTGTCAATCGCTATATATATAGGCATTGGACAATGGGGTTGAGGGGTTCACAAACGGTACCATTCATTTTTATCTTTTTTACAAGAAATGTAGAGTCAAGTCTCTAAATTTCATTAATCAGAACATCATATATATAAGTGGTCAGATTTTGCAAACTTCTGTTTAAAAAGAAAAAAAAGAAAGAGATAAGGAGGGGGTAAGAAGTAAAATGAAATAAAAAAAAGGGCACCATTAAGTAGGACTTTTCAGCACTTCATGATGCCATAAAATATTTTTCAGCAGTTCCTATCTGCTTCCGTACCAGCTTTTAATTACATTCGTAATTCCAATCATTATAAACTGTGCAACTTTTTCTTCCAGCTCCTTGAAGATTCTTCTGCATCGTTTTTTTCACAAAACAAAACAAATTGTTGCTTGTATTTCCGTATATGTCTAATCTCCTTACGGTTTGCTTATGGTTTGCTGCAAGAATAACTGGTCATATTTTCTCTCAATAATCATGAGTGGACACTGCAGTAGGGATCCGACTCTGCTGCAGGATTCTGCTTTCCAGATCTCAATCATTGAAATTTGTTGAGATTTGTGCATAAAAAAGTTTTTTTATTGAGATACGCTCATGAAAAATTTTGAATAGTTGGAATCTGACCTCTGTTTTTTCTTAGAGAAAAGCAACAAAGTCGGATCTCTGCGGTAGACTAGTGATTTGGTTTTAGGTCTTATCAGTACTTGTTCAGTGAATGCACATGATGTTATTCTTGATTTATAAGCACTTGTATAAGCAACGTCTCTAGGTCCATAATTTCTATAATAATGATACTTTTGGATTCTAACAAATTTCTCAGGCACCGGATTTTAACATATTCTCATCAATTTAATCCTAACATATAATTTCTAACAGGCACTGATAATTTTGGATTCTAACATATTCCAAACTTATTCCGTGGCAACAAAATAAACAACATTTTTTTTTTTTTTGAAATATAGATGGTGATTTTTGCTTTTCAAATTCTCTATCTATGTTATTACAACAAATGATTTTTTTATCCGAGTTTCAAACTCATAACCTTCCAATAAAAAAACATGTGTTTTTGTCACTAGATCAAAAACTTATTCTTAAACAAGACAATTCTTGTTCTTCCACCTTTTCTATATCTTTTATTTTTTCATCGTTTTAGTTTTTTACTTTCGTAACCTCTTTAAATTCTAAAGATCACTGTTTTGTAATGTTGAAGACTAATTAAAGCATGTCTTCTAATTGTACGGTAGTAATAATTTTGTGTTTATTTAACACCACATTTTGAACAGGTCATGCCTATG
Source organism: Carex littledalei (assembly GCA_011114355.1). Lineage (NCBI taxonomy): Eukaryota > Viridiplantae > Streptophyta > Magnoliopsida > Poales > Cyperaceae > Carex > Carex littledalei. Next base: position 11,146,101 of record CM022081.1, read on the forward strand.
TACATTTTGTTGTCTTTTCACCCCACTACACTTGAGTTGAAAATGAAATAGGAAAAATACAGTACCGGTCATAGTAATTGCTGAAAATCAGGTTGAATTGTACAAGCACCTTATCCTGCTCCTCTATATTACCGACAGTATTATAGTCATCAATCATCACTAGTACTTCCAATCGCCATTCCACTATCATGCATGTGACGACTGACGAGCTTATTTATCTCTCTTAGCACATTTTTCTTGTATTAGAGACCTTGTCTTCTAGAAGGTGGTCTCCAATTTCCACACAGCCGCAAGCTTCCAAACTATTAGCAGCCACCGGCCAACATTAATATTAATTTTATTTAAAATTAATAACTTGACATTTTATTTAAAATTACTACAAAAAAAAATTGGAATTTAAATATTCGATAATTAAATGTAATTAATATGAAAATTATGTACATAATAAATTTGCTGCAAGTTTTAATTAACTTGACATTTTTTAGTAATTCATACAATACTAAAATAAAATTTATATATTATGAAAAAATTATGTACGTAAAAAATGATACATTTTGTTGCAAGTTTTAATGTTAAATTTTTTGACTTAATGTTGAATATAGGAGAAATATAATTCAAGACTTAACAAGTACGAATAAGTTAATGTTGCTAACAACAGTTTTTTTCAAGAGTCAATGTTTATAACATTTTATAGATTATAAAAAAATTCATAGTACATAAAATATCAGTACACAAGTATTCTATAAATCAAATAACATGTTTATGAAATTCTTCTTGTATTGTTAAAGCTTTTTTGACTTGACTTGAAGAAGAAATGTGAAGCTGTTCGCTTAATAGGTTAAATACCTTTGATTTTTTATTTTGACAAATTAAAATTTTCATTCTCATATTGAAAATTTCCATTCCTACAAAATTTCTATATTTATCTCCGTTTTATTGTTCTGTCACCGTCTTCTCAATCACATCAGATTATAAATTTTCACAAGCTGGTGAGCCAGACGATATTTCTCCAGCAAAATCTAAACAAGCCTCTTAACAAAAATTTTCGAAAAAGTTTTTCTCAGAAACAATCTCTAATGATTATATTATTTTTTAATGAACCCTGACACTGTTTTTTCTTTGAGCCGGGCCTAGCCCATCTTTCATCCTTCTTCACGAGACTTGTAAGAGTCCGGATCCTCACTTAATATTGAAAATCAAATTAACTAAAGAATTTAAAATAATTTAAAATTTTATAAAGTAGATTAATAGAATGTGAATAATTTCTAAATTCGTGTTAATTTACGAAACGATCCGGATTGAAGGTAAACTCAAAATTTAATTTATTCCGTATAATTTAGATTCCTTCTAGAAATGGGCTGTGACTTCTTTCCAATAATAGGTTCAGGAAACACATGGAGCAAGACAGCATAAACTCTATTGTTATTTTTGGATTCTAGCGACGCAACAGTAGTCAGTACTCAAATAGGGTGAACGCGTATCTCTAGCATTAACTCAAAAGATAATGAATCTCAACAGTCTGATTTTAAACAGAGTTTGGTTTCTGTCTATAATATAGGAGTATTTCAATATTAGTGTGGATTTAGTTCGCACAAATTTTAAAACAGATTAGATGGTTGAAATTCATTAACTCAAAAAATTCTCTTTTGAGTTAATGCAGAGGATGTGATTCTCAATAGAATCACCTCAAATTCTGCATTAACTCAAAAATGTATTGCCCTTGTATACGTGTCTGCATTTTCTGCATTAACTCAAAAGAGACTTTCCTCAAAAAAAAAAAAAAAAAAAACTCAAAAGAGTTAAATGAATCTTCTGTATCTTTGTCTGATAAGGATATGAGCCAATCCAGCCCGCACTTATAATACATAGGGCCTTTTAATATTAGTGCGGATCTCAATCAGACAGTTCAGATTTATTAACGCACGTTCCGTTAATGCAGAGAATATAAATTCCTTGTATACGGCACATGCAGGCTATTAATTGATGGAATATGAACAATACCAAGAAAAATAAGATACAAAAATACAATGCAAAAGCCGAAATTCATAAATGAGACAGTTTTGCGGTGTAACATAATATCTCATATTTTGTGATTAAATTGTTACCGTTTACTATTATGTTATTGTTATTGTTTTGAGAATTAAACTTTGAAGCAAACACAATATCTTCTTTATGAAAATGATCGCAAATTTGATATACGAACTGAAATTCACTATAAATATTAAATAATTAGGTGGTTTGACCATTTTATTAAAAATAAGATTATGTTGTTGTTATATTATGACAACTTGCCGGGCCTCAAGATAATTGCTCTAATGAATCAATATATATGAGTTAATGAGTAAACACATCATGTGATGCTTCCCATTTTATATTCTTGTTAGAAAAACAATTAGGGAAATATTGTCAAATTAGGGTCACCCAAATTTATGAAATTATGACTTGGGTGATATGTTCTAATGACATATGCAATGGCGTAAGGAGGGAATAGTTTAATTAATTTCTGAGAATATGTATAACAATTTAATAAAAATCTAAAGCATACAAGCAATTAATTTATAATTTAAGTGATCTGGTAGCGCGGAATTTCAGATGGAAATTGGATTAAATTTGATTCAATATTTGTTCTAAAGTAGATTCGAAATTTTAACGCTGACTTTTATCAAAATCAAATCGAATTTGATATATGCTCATATTGAAATGCGCCTTTTTCAAATTGACCTCATTCTCCTCCATTTATCTTCGGCGCTCCTAAGCTCTTTGAGAATTTTTTATTCATAGAAATTATTAAAAAAACAATCGAAGATACTTTTTCGGTCTAAAGTTCTACCGAAAAAATAGTATCGATCCAAACTTGTATTTCCTTCTTCTCCAGTTGTCTAGGGTGCTCATGATTTGCCAGAGCAGATTTAGGATTCGGTCAAAAGTAGACATAAAATATTGACAGTAGTACAAATTTTGTTCAAAGTTGTAATAAATAATATACTTTTACATATTAAAACCTGAAATTTCGTCCAAATTTTATAAATAATAATGACATTGTATTAAGCGTGATTTTTTTTAAAGAATGAAGTACGTGATTGTAGAAGAAAACACTGTATGGTTGAAGAGGAATCAGAACTAAACTGCATTAGTGGCACCATCCTTCACCTGCAATTAAACAAAATAAAACCTCTTTCAAACACAAGACATCGCTTCCATTAAAAGTTATAATAACTACTATCCTTTTACATGTAAAAATTAACAATTACAGTATTAATAATAACTAGCTAGTCAAGTTAAGTCAATGACGATGAACAGAGCTTGCCTCCAGGATAATGAGTCTTGTTCGGCATTATTAACCTCATGAGAGGAATCAGAGTCTAAATTAGACTCGATTTGTTTTGGTTCTTGTGAAATTAAACTAATTGGAGGTTTAAGTTCCTTCTTATAGTACTTGTTTACTTTTAATACTCAAGAATGTAAAATCGAAGGTCACGATCAAGGTCAATAATAAAATTACCAAATTACATAATTAAAAGATTACCAAATTCAATAACCAAATTGACATATTAATAATATGAATCCTAAATTCTAAACCCTAAAAACAAGTCTTTTGGGATACTTACAAATAATGATTTCCGAAATAGAGCAACAACCTAACCAGGATGATAGAAACAAACTCCTAATAATCTTGCTAATAGGAGTAGAAGAAGGCAAAGCAAAAAGTATGACGAGGTTCATAAACAAAAAAAAAAAAAAAATATTTAGTAAATCGTGCCTTGCTAATGGTTGTGCTTATCTGAAGCATTCAAAAATTGTGTCGCCTTCTTATTTGGCAAGTTCTTGTTCTCAAGAATATTGCTCCAGTCTCTAGACGTGATTTCCTCTCGCGACACAATTTTCTATCTGGCGTGATTCTCATCTTAACCGCTTTTTTCTTTCTTTCTTATTGAATCGCTAATCGCGGAATGATTTGAGGGATTAAATTGCGAGGAAGACTGGGCCGTTTATTTATTTCTGCTGGGCCAGTAGTAGGCCTAAGTTTCCTGCAGAGGTAGGCACAAAACAAAGAACTACTAAACTGAAAAAAATTTCATAATCTACAAGTAGACAAGTTAGAAGTAGAACACTTGTCTACTTCTGTGCCAGAAATAAATCTACTGCAATCCCTCTTCTCTCTTCCCTTTTTCATTTTTTTTCTTTAAAGTTTTACCGAGATTGCGAAGTAATAAGTGGAGCTCAAACTCTTGAACTTTGGGTGTCCAACCGTCCTAAACTTTCTCCCTTTCTCTCTCCTCTTTCGAAAGAGAGAGAGAGAAATTGCAGGATAGCAGGACCTTCTATGGTTCCGGAATTGTAGCAGATTTTTATTTTCGCCCTTCTGTTCCAACCCTTGTAACTGGACTTCGGACAAAAAGATCTCAGAAAACTAAAATTTGGGGCTTGAAATGTTTTGACATGGCCCACAAACTGGAGTACAGAGGCATTATTTTATTTCAAACAAAAAGGTTTTGATATGGGCCACAAATTTCAGATTTTCAAGCCTGATAAGATTTTAGTAAACTGTACAAGAAGAATTTTTTGTTTTTGCATCGATACTATTTTTCGGTTTAATTTCAACATTGAACTGGAAAATGAATCTCCCATCTTTATATGAGTCTAGGAACTGGATTACTCGTTTTTTTTCCCTTTATTATTTTTTAATAATTTTATACATAAAAAATTATCTAGCTCTTTAACTGATGCTATGATGAATATTAAGCACACATCACTACCAAATTCTCAAATTTATTTTTCTTAACAGATCCCTTTGTACTATTATCGTTTTCACCATACCTTTTTCGGCCGAAATATCAACTACAACTCCCTCATATGCGGATATGCCCTATTTTTTTTACTGAATATACTTTCTTGTGCCACACTACCATTGCACTTTTTTGTATACCTTTTTTTTTTTCGAAGGTTGGCTTTATTTGTATACCTTTCTTAATCTTGTGTATCTTCCTTTTGCCTCGATTCCATTGACTACATTTTTTTCATCATACAGTCATACCTCCAATTTCTAACTAACTATTATTTATCACCCGTTCAATATCATACGGAAAATTTAACAAATACATTTTAGTATTAATTAGATTATAATCTATGTGATATAATTTAAGAACTTTATCGGTTGCATTTCATATAGGTGATATGCGCTATTAGCAATTAGGGAAGTAAAATGGACGGATGTTTTTTTTTTTTTATATATTATTGGCAGAGGCTAGTAAGAGAAGAAAAGTCTTCAAGATTTTTATTTTTGGGAGAAATTTAAATTAGAAGTAAATAAAATTCATACATTCCAGATAGAACCCTCGCAACTGGCAACCTACAGCACTACAATTAATAGTATTCATTCGCAGCCATTCTCTTTGAAGCTACTGACAATATCCCTAAATGCGTTCCATGATTGGCCACCCTCCATCAGTGCTTCCATTGCCTTATCTCTAACCACAGCCATCCGATTCCTAAGCTCCTCACCTCCTTTAGATTCCATCAGCCACCGGACCTTAGTCTCCACCTCATCGGCACGTACCAACCCCTCGTTGTACCCTTCAATCGACACAGCAACCTTGGTGTCCTCCACCAAGAATTTCCTGTTCAACCTTTGCTCGGCATACAGCGGCCAACATATCATGGGCACACCAGCGGTGACGGCTTCAAGAATAGAGTTCCAACCACAGTGTGTCATGAACCCACCAACGGCACCGTGCTGAAGCACCTCCACTTGTGGGGCCCAGGACATGATGACCATGCCCCGATCTTTTGTTCGGTCCAAAAATCCTTTAGGCAGCAATAGGTCAAGATCTGGTTCTTTAAACATGCTTGTTGGATCACGCACCGACCATAAAAACCTCCGCCCGCTGTTTTCAAGACCGACGGCCATTTCCTTAAGTTGCTCCAAGGAAAAGGTGCCCTCGCTGCCAAAACAAAGAAACACCACACTCTGCTTTGGTTGTTTATCCAGCCATGTGAGGCAGCCATGCCTTTCTTGCCCTTCTTTACAATTGTCTTTTCTGACAATGGGGCCGATGCAGTAAATAGGTGGCGTGGAGCCATCGGGCACGCAAAGCCCATCTTTAATTGCATTGACAGTTTTGCTCTCAAACCACTCAAATGTGTTAACAAGGATACCATTGGCATTACGAAATTTTTTGAAAAGATTGAGAAAGCTATTGTATGTGTGATTGTCCCGATCGAGCATCACGTCAGGCATATCAGATGCAACCAACGGAAAAGCACCAGGGAAATGAAGAGGAAGATTTCCCATGTCTTTCAGGCTGGTAGTTGTGCTTGAATGGAAAAATGGATAGTGAAGGATAATAGACGCACCAACAGCCGGGGAGGTGTAAAAGATGTATGCGGGAAGTCGAAGCTGACTAGCGACATCAAGTCCATCCGTGCAGAAACAATCGAGGATGATTGCACGGACAGAAGGGAGAGTGCCCAGAAAGGAAAGAAGGTTCGGGTTCTGCAAACGTGGGGTCTCGAGCATGAGGTCGACAATGGCGGCATCAGAGCGGAGAGGAACCGAAGGGAGGGTGTGAAAATTGATCAAAGGGTTGGCAGAAATAATGCGGGAGATCGGATTGTTGTCAGAGCCTGTTTTGTATGGCGAGTCGATTATGACGATGGTGACAGAGAAACCCTCGCGAATGAAGAGCTTGGCAAGTTCTACCATGGGCACAAAGTGGCCAACACCCATGGCCGGGTAAAGCACTACCATTTCTTTCTCCATTTTAGGGGCTATGAGGTGCTTGATGCGTTTGATGGAGTTATGATTTGTGGTTGAAAGGTAGCCGATTGGGCGTACTTTATAATGCTGTCTAGGTGGTTCATAAATGATTCCGGACACTAGGTGAAATTATATTACCAGAGTACATTTTTTTGTTTGGAACCTATTAATTATTATGGAAAGTAACTGAAACTAGCGTATTTTATATGTAACAGCCGACTGCGGACAATTTTATTTGATAACTTAAAATGTTTAAATGGGAAGAACAGATACTATAAAATTGATAAATTAAGTTTAGAATTAGAAATTTCATAAATAATATATGCTAAATCGTTTTAAAATTTTCACGCACGTACATATTCTTATCAGTTATCACTCTGTCCTACTTTTGTCTCTTTAAGTGCTCTGAGCACTGGCACCAGTCTCTTCTATGTACTAGTATACTGAAAAATGGTTGTAGGGGCCTGATTGTAAGGTAAAAGAAGAAAATGAAGGTATAATATGTTAAATTCTCTTGTGAGAGGGACTAAGATGTAAAATAACTGAACATTATTCTTTAAAATCGGCTGAAAAATAATTATAAATTGGGTTTCTCTATTGGGCCTCGGGGCTTTTGGACTTAAGAAAAATAAAGAGAGAGTGAAATGGAATTGTGTTTATCTTATACTGGGCTGAAAATAAATGAATGCTAGATATGGCAGAGTTATTGCCAGTCGCACTTCTATAGTTGTCAGAAGTGATGCGGGAGATCGGGTTCCTGTTGGAGCCTGTTTTGTATGGTGAGTTGATTATGACGATGGTGACAGAGAAACCCTCGCGAATGAAGAGCTTGGCAAGTTCTACCATGGGCACAAGGTGGCCAACACCCATGGCCGGGTAAAGCATTGCCATTTTTTTCTCCATTTTAGAGGCTATGAGGTGCTTGGTGTTTGATGGAGTTCTGATATATGATTGAATTGAAAGGTGGCCGACTGAGCGTATACTTCATGGATCCGTATCCTTCCAGGTACCTGATTCAAGACAATTGAAATGAACAGTCCAGATTTACTCTCAGCCGGTGCTTATTCAGAATAGCACAGGGGCCGGTATTAATTGTGCTTTGAGATTTGTGCCAAGTTAAAAGGACAATTCTAGACCATTCATTTTAATTGTACTCAGTCAGGTAACCTGAGGTGATGTCAATTCTATACTTCATAGTGTGGTCTAGGTGGTCCGAATTCGGATCCAATAGTAACTTGAAGTTTGAGTTTGAATTCGAACTGTGGATTAGAATCTGAATTAGCCCGAATTTTTATCGGACGGTTTGAATTCAAACTCAAACTTTTAAGTTCACTCGAACCCGGTGGTTTCTATAAGATCCGGGACACTAGGGAAAATAGTTTTGAGTTGTTAAAATATTGACCGGTATCACATTATATTATCTATCAATAATGTTATAAAATATTTTTGCAATTTTTCAGTACTATGAGTAATGATAAATCTTCTTTGTTCAGCTGAGACGTAAGCTGCATTTATACATTCCAATAAGAGCAATACAAATCCCACAATGCGCCATTAAAATTTTCCACGGTGTATGATACTATGGATCATAATAAATCAAATTTTATTAATTTAAACTTGAAAATAAATCTCCATTATACATAGAGGAAGTATTCTTTAGATAATAGTGAACTACACCGATTTCACAAAACGAAACCTTACATTATTTGGCAAGTACTGGTAACGGTGGTACCAGTCCTATCTTAGAACTGTAGTTCCTAACGACACTTAGAAGGGGTTTAAAGGGAGTCTTAAAGACTTTTAGACGTTTTTTGGTTAAGCTCTCTAAACTAACAAGTTAAATAAGTGTGTGCAAGGAAAGTAAATAGAGTAGAGTTTAGAGACAATTGACACGCAAGATGATAACGGAGTTCAGTGTAAGAAGTAAATAAGTGTGTGCATTTATACATTCTTCAGATCGGAACTGGAACTGGATCCAGTTGCAACCATGCAAAATACAGCTGAATGGTATCAAAATTATGAAAATTGACTCTAAATTATACAATTTTCTATTTCCAAGATCTTATTTAGTAAGAAAAGGATTTGACAATGTGACACCATGTCAAGCCCGTATTCTAATCCTTTTCTTACTAAATAAGATCTTGGAAATAAAATTAGAAACGATATTTACTTTGTACCACGTTTCAAACCACAATTTTCTTAACGTCATACATATATTTATTTGTGCGAGAAAATATAATTTTTTTTTTTTATCATTAAAGCCCGTATTCTATTTTAATAAAATTGAGAAGGAAAATGATGAATAAAACTTTCTTGTATTTTATTCTGATTCTTACAAGTCTATTTTATAGACCTTGGTCACAATATGACTGTTGCCTTGTTGCCTAATTTACAATATGACTGTTGCCTAGTTGCCTAATTATAATTGCTAAGTATGGTATGAGATTACAGCTGGGTACTAATTATTCTGAGGCCAGCTGTCGGTTGCTCTGTTGCCTTTGAGTTATGATCGATGAGGATATTCTGAGATCATGTTGGAATCACATTCCTTTTGTGTATTATTCTCAATACTCTCCCTCAAGTTGGTATCAAATAGGTTGATTGATCCCAACTTGAATAGGATATTTTCGAATGGTCCTTTCTCCAGTGCTTTTGTGAAGATGTCTGCTAATTGTTCTTTACTCTCAACAAATGGAGTCTCGATTTGTCCAGATTGAACCTTTTCTCTTATAAAGTGGCAATCTACTTCTATGTGTTTGGTTCGTTCATGAAACACTGGATTTGATGCGATGTGTCTGGCGGCTTGCTTATCACAGTACATCTGCATTGGCTTATCGCAATGAATCTTCATGTCTTCAAGCACTTGCTTGATCCAAGTCAGCTCACTTGCGGTTGATGCCATTGCTCTGTATTCTGCTTCTGCGCTTGATCTTGCCACCACGTTTTGTTTCTTGCTTTTCCAAGTCACAAGATTCCCACCAACAAAGGTGCAATAGCCCGTGGTTGATTTTCGATCATAACTACCAGCCCAATCTGCATCAGAGTAACCGACAACATTGTTAGTGTTATTTTTCCTCATGCATATGCCTTGACCTGGTGACTTCTTAAGATACTTAAGTATCCTTTCAACAGCCTCAAAGTGACTGGTTCTAGGTGCATGCATGAATTGACTTACCGAACTAACTGCAAATGCAATATCTGGTCTGGTCACAGTTAGGTAAATTAATTTACCGACAAGTCTTTGATATTGTCCTATATCTTTCAATGGTTCACCAGTTTCAGAATCAAGTTTTTTGTTAGGTTCCATTGGGGTGTTGGCTGGTTTTGCACCTAACTTACCAGTTTTCTTTATTAGGTCAAGAACATATTTCCTTTGAGATAAAAACAAACCTTTGTTTGAATGAGCAATTTCAATTCCCAAAAAATATTTAAGTTTTCCTAGGTCCTTAATGTCAAATTTTTTTTTTAGATAATTTTTGACATTTTTAATTTCTTCTTCGTCATTTCCAGTAATAATAATGCCATATACGTATACAAGAACTATGGTTGTTGTGGAATTTGTATATTTAATAAACATAGATGAGTCTGCTGAACTCTTAACAAAATTATGAAGTAAAAGAGAGTGACTGAGTTTGCCATACCATGCTCGAGGAGATTGCTTAAGTCCATAAATTGACTTATGTAGTTTGCATACAAGATTATTGTCATCATTCTTGTAACCTGGTGGTAATGACATGTAAACCTCTTCCTCTAGTGTTCCTTGTAGGAACGCATTTTTAACGTCCATTTGGAACAAACTCCACCCCGAATTCACAGCCACAGATAACAGAATCCTAACAGAGTTCATTTTGGCCACTGGTGAAAAGGTCTCTTGGTAATCTATGCCATACGTTTGTGTAAACCCTTTTGCTACCAATCTTGCTTTATATATTTCTATTGTTCCATCACTTTTATATTTTATTTTGTAAATCCACTTACATCCTACTGGTTTTTTTTTCCTTTGGGTAGAGTCATAATGGTCCAAGTTTGATTTTTTTCAAGTGCCTTAAGCTCTTCTTTCATAGCCTTGAGCCATGTAGGGTTTTCTTTAGCATCTAGGTAATTAGTGGGTTCACTTTCTTGTGAGATTGAGGTCAAAAATGTTTTGTGGTGTGTTGTGATATTATCATACGAAATATAATCTTGAATAGGATAACTTACATTGTAGGTTACATAATCATGTAACTTGGATGGTGGTTTTGTTGGGCGACTTGATCTTCTAGGAACCATTTCAGAAGAGGATGCGGCCTCTTCTGAGGAAGCCTCAGGAGAAGCTTCGGCTTCTTCAGAAGAGGATGTGGCTTCTGTACCATTTTCTCCCCCCTGAGCTCAGTTCCTCTCCCCTGAGCTCAATTCCTCTTCCACATTATTTTGCTCAATTGTTCCTTCAAAAAATGTTAGTTCTGGCAAAACAATATTATTCCTAGATTTTTCTTGTTTGTTAGAATTGTCCTCATTATCTTTATAGAATGGCACATTTTCAAAAAAGGTTATGTCTCTTGAGATGTATAATTTTTGTTTGATGGGATCATAACATTTATACCCTTTCTTTTGTGATGAGTATCCCAAGAATAGAGTTTTAACTGCATTTTTATCTAATTTATCTAGCCGTTTAATATGTACAAAACACGTACACCCAAATATTCTGAGATGATCTAAATTTATTTTTCTATTATTCAAAATTTCTAGGGGACTTTTATAATTTAAAACAGTGCTAGGTAACCTATTAATGAGGTAAACAGCCGTGAGCATAGCATCGGACCAGAATTTTTTAGGAACATTTGATTGAAAGAGTAATGATCTAGTTACTTCTAATATGTGACGATTTTTTCCTTTCAGATACTCCATTTTGTTCAGGCGTATTTATGCAAGTTGTTTGATGTAAAATCCCTTTTTGTTTTAAAAAATCAGAAAGTTTTTTATTGATATATTCAGTTCCATTATCGGACCTAAATATTTTTATTTTATTGTTATATTGATTTTCAACATAAGTTGCAAATTCTTGAAACTTTGAAAACACTTCATCTTTTGTTTTTAGTAAATAAATCCATGTAGTACGAGAATAATCATCAATAAAGGTAACGAAATATCTAAAACCATTATACGAATTTAAAGGTGCAGGTCCCCAAACATCGGAGTGAATCGATTCAAGTATTCTAGAGGTCTACTTTCAGATAATGAAAAAGGCAGCCTGGTTTGTTTGGAAAATCGACATACATCACAACAACTAGAATTTAAATTTGATAAAGAAAATAACTTATTTAGGATTTTATCGGATGGATGACCGACCCTATAGTGCCATAGTCTATTAGGTTCTATACTAGCATTCAAACAAGCTTTATTTGGAAAATCTAAAATATAAAGTCCATTTCTTAATTGGCCTTCACCAATCTTCTTCTTCGTTGTTTTGTCCTGAAATGTCACATTTTCAGATGAGAAAATAACATTGCAATTTAATTCTTTAGTAATTTTACTTACAGATAATAAATTAGATTTGAAAGTAGGCAAATATAATACTTTAGATAATTTTTTTGAAAAAAGATTTGCATCCCCAATTATTGTCACATGTACTTTTGAACCATTTGCTACTGTTACAAGTTCAGTATAATGGGGTTCAATTGAATTATATAAAATTTGAGAATTTCCAACCATATGGTCAGTGACTCCTGAATCTACAATCCATCTGTTTAAAGTCCTAGAAACTGAATTATTATCTGAATTTAAACAATTACCTGTAAATTTACCTGAGGAACGCTGATTTAATTCTTGCAACAGCTGTGTGATTTGGGCTTGGTTCAGCTGGTCCAACACGGTTTGGTTCACCTGGGCCGGTCTAGAGAAGGTTGATTCGGGTCCGCCCCATTTCTTATTTTCAGATCTGCTCCCTTCACACGCCATTGCCTTCTTTTCTTCTTCTCTCTGTCCCGCTTTAGGGTTGCCGCCCTTCTCTCCCTTGCGCTTTGGTCGGAGGTGTGGGTAGAGGAACCAACACCTCTCTACCTCGTGGCCTTCCTTCTTGCAGTTGGTGCACTTAGCGGCTCCCCTCACCTCCGATATGAAATTAGGGTTTCCCCCTTTTGCCGCCATGGCTTGATTCTCGATTACCTGGTATGGTTCTGTGTGCATGGCTTTACGCCTTGATTCCTCTTGCTCTATTGTGGCTACTACACTATCTAATGAAGGCAGAATGGGACCAAGAAGGATTTGGGTACGGACTTGTTCAAAACTTGGATCTAAATTCGGTAAAAGCTGGTAAATCCTATCTTGTTCTTTTCTTTCCCTGATTTTTTCGAGGTCTGTTGTTTCTGGTATATGAATATCTATCTCATCCCATTTTGCCTTCATTGAGCTATAGTATTGTGTGAATGGCTGGTTATTTTGTTTAATTTGCACAATATCTTGTTTGATTTGGAAAATATGTGCAAAATTGTTTCTTTTGCCAAATATTTTTTGAATACTAAACCACATTTCACAAGAGGAATTTGCATAACAAAATAACTCACTGATATTGGGTTCCATGGAATTGAGTAGCCATCCCATGATTGTGTTGTCGTTGAGCTCCCAGTTATCTGGATCTTTTTCGGGTTTCTTCTTTTCACCAGTGACATATTTGATTTTGCCTCTGCCCTTCAAGATAATGGTCATGGCCCTAGACCAGGGGAGGTAATTCTTCCCATTAAGGAGGATATTTGTAAGTTTTGGATTTGCGTTGGTGTCAATGGGACTGTTCTGATTTTTGGGTGTTGTCTCTGCTCCGATCTCTGCCATCTGAGGGGTTTTGGGTGGCCTTTACTGGCACTTGTCGGAATTTGGTTCTTTCCGGATCTATTGATCCCGCTCTGATACCATAATAAAATTGAGAAGGAAAATGATGAATAAAACTTTCTTGTATTTTATTCTGATTCTTACAAGTCTATTTTATAGACCTTGGTCACAATATGACTGTTGCCTTGTTGCCTAATTTACAATATGACTGTTGCCTAGTTGCCTAATTATAATTGCTAAGTATGGTATGAGATTACAGTTGGGTACTAATTATTCTGAGGCCAGCTGTCGGTTGCTCTGTTGTCTTTGAGTTATGATCGATGAGGATATTCTGAGATCATGTTGGAATCACATTCCTTATGTATTATTCTCAATATATTTCTTTCATTAAACCAAAATTTACAGCATACAATGCAAAAGAAAATCAATTTTAAAAGCCCATTCCTACTATTTTCTTCCCATACGAGCTGATACAATCATTAAATACCAGTACGTACCACTATCCTTGGAGAGGTCATTTTTCCCTGACGCACTGAAGCATTAGCATTTTTTTTTTCAACAATTAACCCCTACAGACACTAATATCACAAACTAGTACATCAGATTTTTTTTTTCTCTTAATCCTAAACCTCCTTAAATTAACATTCAAACGTAGAAATAATTTAACTGGTTTCTATATATAAAAAAGATGTTTAGAACTATTAAAAAAAGTTCCTGATATGTCAAAATAAATCATAGACGATTTTCCAAATTTCTTATATGTCAGAAAGTTTATGGAAATATACCGATGTTCTGTAAACCCCATGCTACTAATTTAAACTTAATTGATTTAGTTGATGATACTTTCTATCTCGGAGATATTAGGCTGTATGTGAGAAAAGTAACTGGATTGGGCTCGTACTGCCTCGGGGTGATAGGCAAAGGTTGGTGAAGTCGGTTCCCGAAGTGGGAATGGTTGTGATTATGAGATATTCGGACTCTAGCCTGTATGATATCTCGCTTTAGGTAGGCAAAAGTTCGACCTTTATTCAATGAGGAGTCTTGCCTTGAATAGATCGTTTCCTAACCACCATTCCACGTTGTCAGAGCGGTTAGGGGAGATCGCATAGGAGCGGTTACGTCCACATGGAGACAGTTATTCTCGCATAAGGGCGGTTACGTCCGCATAGTTTGGTGGTCACTAAACCGCCCCCGCTCTGTACGGACGCGGGGGCGGTGACTGTAAGTCGGGTCCGGACTGGACTCGTGTTGGACGAGGCCTTATTGGGCCTTATTGTGCTTAGTTGCTAACATATTCCGGGCTCTTCGTATCGATCTCGGGTTGGCCCTTGAAGGAGGTCCGAATCCAGGTCTATTCATGACCTGTGAGGGTCCGTGAAGGGCTCTTAAAACATGGCCCTGTCAGTTGTATTTTTAGAAAATGTTTTAGATTAATCTTGGAGTAGTTTGTGTAATGTTAATGGACTGCCAACTAAATGTTTGGGCGAAAGAAGAATAAAACTTGATAGTCAAAATTCTCTCAAATTTGTGACTCCAATCCTGACAAAATGAATATCCTGGAAATCATTCAGCACAACAATACATCACATAATTATCAATCTTTCATTATAAGTAGGGGTGTTTAAACGGTCGGTTTAAAATAATCAAACTAAAATTTTCTTCGGTTTTCAAAAATAGAACCGAACCGAACAAACCGAAGTAAATTTCGGTTTGTTCTGTTCAAACCGAAGTAAATCTATTGGTGCCATTATTAACGAAAATTACACATGTTCATACACAAGTTGTTCAATTCCATACAAAATATGTAGATGTTTTAAAATATTTTAAACTAAAATAAAAGAAAGAAAACATTGATTGAACCAAACAAAATATAAATCATACTTGAACCAATATAATTCGGTCGGTTTGGTTTAGTCGGTTTTGAAAAGTCTAAACTGAACCGATCCATTTAAATCGAAATAATTCAAAATTTCAACCGAACCGATCCATTTAAACTGAAAAACCAAACTATTTAAACCGAAAATTTTCGGTTCGGTTGAAAACCGAACAAACCGAACCGTTTGAACACCCCTAATTATAAGGATCTCTCCTCTGCTTTCAATCTAACTGTCAGATCTCTCAATAATCCCATAAACGCCATTGCTGACGGCCCATGTTCGGCAATCGCTTCCCTAGCCTTCTCCTTCACCACCCACATGCGATCTTTTAGCATTCTCCCTCCTTCTGTCTCCATCAGCCATTTCACTCTTGCCTCCACCTCCTCTGCTCTCACAAAATCATCGTCGCAACCCTTCATCACAACTCCGACCATGATCTCCTCTGTCAACAACACCTTATTCACCCCCTGCTCTGCAAATATGGGCCAACATATTATCGGCACGCCTGCTACTATTGCTTCCAGTGTCGAATTCCATCCGCAGTGACTCACAAAACCACCGACCGAAGCATGGTTCAGCACCTCTACCTGTGGTGCCCATGACTTGACCACCATTCCTCGATTTTTTGTACGGTCAAGGAACCCTTCAGGGAGAACCGAATCTAGATCCAGATCGTCTTGTGGCTCGAACATTTTGCTTTCGTCGTCTGCGCTCCTGACGACCCACAAGAATCTTTGTGAACTATTTTCCAATCCAATAGCAATTTCTTTGATTTGATTGATGGGCAAAGCAACGAAGCTACCAAAACAGACGAAGATAACACTTCCCTTAGGCTGCGAGTCGAGCCATATGATGCACATGTGTTTCTCCTCAGTTCCTTCTCTTTTCTCATTCTTCACCAACGGGCGGATAAAATAAACGGGCGGCATCTTCCCTCCGGGCAAACAAACCCCTTCATTCAATGCTCTCACGGCTCTCATCTCCAATGACTCGAAACTGTTTACAAGGATCCCATTAGCTTCAGCTAATTGTTTGAATTTCATGATACGAGTTTGGTATATCTCGGTGTCACGGTCTTGTAAAGTATCTGGGATATCAGAAATTGGTATTGGAGGTACACCAGGGAAATCAATAGATGTACACCCCATGTCATTAAAGGAGGTGTCAGTGGTACTGTGAAAAAATGGAAGGTGGATATAGATTGCCAGAACAGAGGCAGCACATGGAAAGTGAACATAAGCTGGAATACTGAGCTGACGAGCTATGTCTAGAGCATCAGTGCAGAATACATCAACAACGAGTGCACAAATTGTGTTTGTAATAGACAGAGAAGAGATAAAGTTGTAAAGATTTGTGTTATTTGCATGAATTGCTTCGAACATGAGGGTCATAGGATGCTGGTTTGGATTGCTTTTAATGACCGCAGGTATATTGTGAAAGGATATCAACTGGTTTTGTTTGGAGAGCTGCTGTATGAAATCGTAAGCGGAGCCAATTTTGTTTGGAGGATCGGCTGAGACAACTGTGACAGAGAAGCCATGCCGGTAAAACAGCATGGCGAGCTCTGTCATCGGCACCAGGTGACCCACTCCCATACCAGAGTAAAGCACAACGCTCTCTTTCACCATTGCTTGTTGGTTTAGGTTTGGTTATGCTGATGATTTCTTAGAACCAATTAATTTGGGGGAGAAAAAGCCAAGTTGCTTAGTTACTTTTGAAATGATAAGTTTCTCCTTTGTGAAATTAAAGGGATAAAAAAAATTATCATTTTTTATCAATGATATAAGACAATTGACACTTGCATTATTTTATTCGGCATTAGAAAAAGTGTCGAAACATAAAATATACCCAACTTAGTTTAGTGGTTTTGACTTTTGACTTTCTTTTTCTTTTAGTATAAGTTTTAGTGACATTAAGTTTACATGCCTCCGTAGGGTGAAAACGTCATGGATAATATATCCGATCTTGGGATGCAAACGGGTAGGATATTATCCGACCGTATCCGCATTTGCATCCGAAAATTAGATACGGATATCTAATATCCGAATATCCGTGCGGATACGGATACGGATACGGATACGGATATGATTTTGAATTTTAATTATCTGTATTTGAATAGTAGATAAATATCATATAATTTACTATATATTATGAAAATATTTATGTGTATATATACGGATATCCGATCTGTATCCGTATGTATTCGTCTAATATCCGATTTGTATCCGTATCCGAAAATTAAAAGCGGATACGGATATGGTTTTACCACTATCCAATCCGTATCCGATCCGTTTGCACCACTAATCCGATCCGTATTCGATCCATATTCGAAAAATTAGATGTAGATATCCGATATTCGAATATTAGTTTGGATATGAGTACTAATATGATTTTACGTTTCAATTATCCGTATCCGAATAGTAGATATATATCATATATTTCAATATATATTATGAAAAAATATTGTTATTCACCATTAAAATTAGATAAATATTATGAACTTTGGTATTTTTTAATATTATATAATAAATATCAGATCAGATCCGTATTAGTATGTGTATCCGGTTGATATCCGATCTGTATGAGTATTCGGAAAATTAAAAAGAGATATGGATATAGTTTTAGCACACTATTCGCTCTGTTTTCACCCCTACGTCTTTGTACATTTCTTTTTGTGTTCTCAAGCGTTTAAATCAAGCTGTTTTTAAACGCTTTTGGTGGGGTTTCCTGCACAAGTTAGTTTTCTGCACATCTTGTGCATTTCTTTTTGTATTTCTTCTGTTTTCGCTAGGGGTGTATAAACGGATTCAGATTTATCCATACCGAATCCGAATATTATCCGTATCCATTTTAAACGGAGTGGATAATTGACAGATTCAGATCCGGATATATATACTGAATATGGTCAAATAGCGCGGATACGGAAACGGATAATTTTCCTTACCTGTAAAGGGAGCGGATATCCGCTATGTATCCGCAACACCGAAGTTCTTGTAAAAGATTCGGAAAGAAGTTCATATATACACAGATTATTTTCATTTCTTTTCTTCGTGGGACTAATGTTTAGCCTCAGTTTGGACCATTCTCACTTCTTAGTTTTCTCACGCTAAGTTATCTTATCACCTGCCGTCTACCACCACCGGCCTACCGCCTACCACTTCGCGCACGCCTGCCGCCTATCACCTACCACCACCAACCTATGGTATCTACGCCTTATCTCTCTCCCTTGCACGCGGCTATGCCTTTCATGCCCTAAACCCTCCCTATCGCGCTCTCCAACCAAGAAGAGCTCGCATTTACACCCTCCCTGTCGCTCGCACTTATCAGGTATGTTTTGATTATTTGTATTTTTCTATTTCCTTTTGACATTATTTTTGATTTATCAAGGGTCCAGTACTCCAGTACGTAACTCCATTCCCAGAGCTTCCCACCAGTTCTTTGTTCAAGGAAATTTTAGCAGTGCCTTGCTGGAATCTAAACTGAAAATGGTGAGAACTCTGAGAAGAACACAGTTGGCAATGGTGCTTGCCAGATGAAAGGAAAGATGTAGAAGAATATTTCAAGAAGTGGAGAAAACTCCAACTCAGTTATTTTGAGATATAATTCATGATGTTGGACTGGTTTCTGAGATGTAGACCAATGTTACTACTTCAAAATTCCTTTTCTCTTTTTACCTTGTTTTCTTGTAAATATTTTTTTTTGTACATAATCTTTTAATCACACCACTGGTGTGAGCATTAATGGAATTTGAGGACTTGACTCTCATGTTTTTCTTTCAAAAAAATTAAACTTAATTCATGGTAGTGATGCACAATTCCTCCGATCGTCTCCTGAATACCTCCCTCTGTGGTGGAATTCGAATCAGGTAAGGTACCTCACAGGGTCAGATTATGTCTGAATTGTTTCATTTATATTTGCACTCTTGAAGTGCCCCCCTATAATCTAAATAGGTATGAAAAACTTTTGACTAGACTTTAACTAACCTAATGTGATGAGATAGAGTAGGTGTTGCTGGGCAAGAGAGAGGTCTCCTTAAGCTTCCTTAAACTTCTTTTAGGCTCCTAAATCGCTTAAATTTTTTCCAAAAATCGATTCCTTAGCAAAGATTAATATCTCCTTTTTGAGGTCAAGGTGTTTAAACCCTAAACCCTAAACTCGGTCAAAGTGTTTAAATTGGCCGGGTCATGAGCTTTAAATGAATTTAATTGAATTTTAAATTTATTTAACCATCACATTACTTCCAAACTAACTAAAATAATAAACTATAAATGATTTAACCACAAATGTTTGAAAAATAGCGATAGCCACAATAGTGATACTGAATGAAAAAACAAAACATATCCTCATTATTAAAACTAAAATTAGAAGTATTTTAATAAACTCTACTAAATAAACGCAGAAATAGTAACTTTTTTTTTTTTTGCTAAAATATCTATTAATTGTCTACAATAACGTTAAACGGGCCGCCATAAAAAATATACTTAATTTTACAATTTTAATTAACAACATAATATCTATGGGGTCATTCGCTTAAGTGTTCCCTATGACCGGTACTTAATCACCGCTTTTGTCTAATTATATACAGTTTTGTCAAGTTTTTTGGCATGTGCTTGTTAGTAGGGGCAGAGTGTAGGGACTTGAGTTCAAATGAATCAAATCTCAACAATTATATATTGTGCATTTTAATTTTTAGCTTTCTCTATCAAGATTTTCAGTTTCGCCTCTGCTTGTTAGAGTAGTCTAGCATATGGAGTTCTAAAGCGAGTCGTGTCAGTTCGTTTGTGCTTGTCAGCTTATGTCAAGGATAAATTTTTTAACACACATATTGTATTAGAATAGTACAAATTTAGCACATCAAGTGGCATGGCAAAATATGCCCGAGAGGATACACCAACACTGCATGTTTTAAATTCTTTCTTAAATGTTTTTTCTATTGGAAAAAACATAAAATAAAAAAAATACCAGGACGGGCCGTGTTATGGCCTACGCTTTCACGAAATGTGTCTTACCAAATCATGTTAATATTTTCTATACCAAAAAAAAATAATAGGAAGAGAAAAGAGTTACAACCATCTTTATTGAAACATCGACTCAATTACTTGTTATGTTTTTCCTCTTCGGGCTCTTTTTCTGTTCTTGGCTTTTCTTCCCAATTATTGTCGGCTTTTGCAATAATTTCACAAAAATTTATAATTACTAAACTTGGACTTATGACATTCTCAACCAATTCTAATTAATTAATGGGAAGAATCCCAAAAGATTTAATGTACCTGAACTATGACATTAAATTTGTTATACAAAACTTGTTTTTTCTTGTCAATTTTTGTCGTCTTTTACAATAATTCCACACAAATTTACAAAACTTAACTGAACTATGACATTCTCGACCAATTCTAATTAAAGGGAAGAATCCCAAAAGATTAACACTCAGCTTTAGAAGGGGAGAACGGAGGGGAGGGAAATGGAGGGTGAGGGAATTTATTATAAACGCGAATCACTTTTGGCATTGTCTCCTTCTTGGCGCAGTGCGGTGCTTTCTCTCAGCGATTTCCATTGTCGTCGGGTAAGTTCCAATCTGTAATTTTGAATATTGAGTCCCTGATCGACCTGAGCGGCCTACTAATCGAGATGAAGAAAGAGACTCGAGAAGAGGAGAAGCCATGAGAGAGGAAATGGCACTTAACATGTGGACGAATTATGTAAGAAGATAATCTAATGCAATTTGACTTACATAATTTTGGACAAATTAGTACTTCACTAGTTACCTTCTATTTTTTTTACTTATATGCTTTTATATACTTTGTGGAAGCATAATGTGTGGAGGCACAACACATAGTGGATACTCTGCAAGATTTTATGAATGTATTAGGCCAACAGGTAGGGCCGGCTAAGAGTGCGGTATGGTTCAGCAATGCAACTGATCAGATTCAGAAAAGAATGGTGGCCTACATCCTAAAGGTACCCCTCGATGCAGATCCGGGAACGTACCCGGGAGCTCATGTGACAACCACAAGGAATTCTTTTGAATTCCTTATCACCACGGTGTCAGACAAACTGAAGACCTGGAAATGTTCGACAATATCCTAGGCAGGACGGATTATTCTTATCAAATCGATCATCCTCGCATTACCAGTCTACTATATGGCTATGGCAAAGTTACCGGCAGGGGTGCTTAACGCTATTAATGCCCTCATTCGTCGTTTCTTTTGGGGGAAGATGGATAAGGAGAAATACCTGGCATATGTCACATGGTCGAAAGTGGCGGCACCATTGAAAGAAGAGGGTCTTGGGTTCCATGATTTGGCAGTAATGAAGGAGGCGATGTTTCTCAAAACACTGTGGAGGCTAGCTTCAAATGCGAATGAACAATGGGCTGAAATTGTTAGGGCCAAATATATGCCCAAAAGTCTACTCTGGCAATTAAAGCATACATATAGCTGCTCGGGGCTGTGGCGGGCTCTAATGCAGCTAAGGGAGAAACTTCTTCTCATCTTGCCTGGAAGATAAGCGACGGTCATAATTGCCAGGTGTACGGGCAGCCATGGTGCCCAGATATCGTTACTATTAGACCACCCATACTTCAACAAGTACAACCAATTTTGATCTCCTTAGTGGACGAACATACAGGTACATAGCTGATGGGCGATCTGATTTTGCGATTTGGGTACTACATCATCGTTCACATTGCAGTGACGCTTACTCCCCCGCGTCAAAATGCGGGGCCAGACAAGCTAGTGTTCTTACCAGCAGCGGATGGAGTTTATTATGTAAATAAAGGTTATCGGATCCTCAAAGGGAACCCGGTACAAGGGACTCAGCTGGACCCGATTTGGAAGCAGGTTTGGAAGAAAAGGACGCTGCTACCTCGCATCAGATTGTTCATTTGGAAGGTGCTAAACAATGCGATCCCCCTTGGAAAGATCCTGTCTGACAGATTGGCCACAAGACAGAGTCTTACTCTTTGCTACACCTGTGGCACAGAACTGGAGGATATGAACCACCTGCTTTTCCAATGCCCTTTTACTAGGCAATGTTGGTTTAACGCGGAAGTTCCGATAAGGTCTGACGCAATGCCAGAAAATATCAATGAAGCGCTTAGTTTTTTGCTAGCCGAGGTAGATGATGTAAGTGGACCTCGATTGCAAATACAATGTGGGTTGTGTGGAGATGTAGAAATGAGTGCATTTATAGTGGGAAGCAGCCAACACAGGCAATGTTTACACGTTTCTACAACTCCATCAGGGCAGAAACCATATTGGAAAATGCGCTGCTTGGGAAAGTGAGACAGGAAGGGAATCAAAATGCGCAGAGGGAGGCCACAAAATACATTTGCTCGGTGGACGAGTCTTGGAAAGAGGGGTGGCAGGGTGGCACCGGTTTCGTTTTAACTAAGGAGACAGAATTGGTGGCTTATGGTTTTGCCAAATCAGAAGCATGTTGTGCGGCCCAGGCAGAGGCGCAAGCGCTTCTTGCTGGTATATCTTATGTGCTGAAATCTGGCATCAATTCCTGCACCTTTCTACCGATAATCAGCCATTGGCAAGGGCATGTATGGAGTATCAGGCGCCATCAGGGACTGACTGGAGAGCCTTCGAGGAAACTTTCAAATGCTGGACTCTTCTTAAAGGGAATTCTGGCTTTTCCTGTTACCACTTTTCAAAAGATCTTAATGTAGAGGCGGATCAGCTGGAAAAACTAGCCAGATTACGGGGATGGTAATATGTGGGTTATACTTACCCCTTGTTTGGGGATTTTAAGTTATAGCTTGCTTTATAGATCAGCGGTTTTTTTTAGTACATTTGTTTATCACAAATATGAGATAGGGTCGATTTGTAATTGGTTGTAATACCTATGTTTAATTAATGGCAAGTCTAAGGGCGTTTTTTCCTAAAAAAAAATGTATATATAATGTTTGAGCATAAATTTAAAATAACAAAAATTTCAGGAACTGGCATGTAATTTTTGTATACTTGATGATTCTCTGGCTCTTGTCAGTTTATTCAATGTCTTCATTTTTATTAATTTTTTTTCTTATAAGTAGTAAAGAGTGGTTTGATAAATTGATATCAAGAAGATCAATTATGCCAGACTCCTCTTTATAAGTGTTTTCTAAAATCATTTCAGTTCTTATATCTCCTTGCTTAAGTATCTTTTCCGTGCGTGTATTTGTGAAAAAAAAACATGAACCTCTTGCAATGCATCTTATTAATTTGCAGCTCCCTGATAGATTTGCATACTTTTTTCTTTTCTTTTTCTAATGGACCATTGTTTCTATATGGCAATGCATACATTTCTTTTTGTATAATTTTTTTTTCTAATAAATTTGCATTTCTTACAGTGAATTTGCATTCATGAGAACACTGCTTGTTTTGAACACTACTATTTATTATGTTGAGTGAGGCTATGGTGCTATGCATAGCACCAATGGCTAGTGTACTACGGCTCAATATGGTACTTTTTAAAATCCTAACGGTCGATCCGAACCGTTCAATGTGATATCCATATGAATATGTACTTGCAAACTAAATTTTATATTTTTTTGAATTTTTTTACTATTTTTTTAGATAGGTAGAAAAATCAGTGTTTTCTGAAAATTCTGGACCATCAAAATTCTACCTATCTAAAAAAATAGTAAAAAAATTCGAAAAAATATAAAATTTAGTTTGCAAGTACATATTCATATGATTATCACATTGAACGGTTCGGATCGACCGTTAGAATTTTAAAAAGTACCATATTGAGCCGTAGTACACTAACCATCCGTGCTATGCATAGCACCATAGCCTCACTCATAGTTGTTTATTTAAGTTAATTGTGTCTGATACTGATATTCGGTAGCAATGTATTAAAAGTGTATTAAAATAGAGAGATGGAATTGCTTCTTAATAACTGCTAACGTAGCCTCACTACTGCCTTTTCAGACTTTTTGGCCTCAATTCAACACTTCATCCATAAAACAAAAAAAAAAAAGAAATGTCATCAAACGTGTATAAACTTGTGAAATGGTACTGTACATCGCCACTGATGACTCATGTTCTCATTTCTTAATCAACTTAATTAGTTTGTTTCTAATCAGAATAAACAAGCAGGTAGTGCTTGGCATAATCCTTACTGATATAAGGATAACATAGTCACATTTGAAGTTGGAACCAAAAGTTACTTCATAACATTTCTATCCAGCCCATCCCGGTCAAACTCAAATATGTTCCATTTGTGCGCTCCGTGTTCAAATTGGTTGCTGCTTGCTTACTCCAGACAGACAGTTCAAGGAGTAAAATAAAATGATTTTTTATTGCCATTAGGTGGATGTTAGTCGTCACGGCTGACACTTCACAAAGACATTCTGAATCAGAGCCAGATAAAATTGAACTAGGCATCCCGGTCCCGGGTCGTAATGACCAACCGCATTCACCACTAATAATGGATATCTTGGGAAAGAAACCAAAAATAGAAACGAAAAAGCATATAGAGAAGTAGAAAAGAATCTTTCTTCTTTATATCGAACACAGAATTTATAATTTACGGAGGATTTCATATATATCCTTTTTAATTTTAGAGGGAATTTCACGTATACCCCTCAAAAACTTCAAAATTATGTATTTCCCCATTAAACTTTAAAATTACGTATTTCCTCTCTTAACTTCAAAAACTCACAAATTTATCAATTTTATTGTCTTTTATATTAAACCTCATTCTAAAATTTTAAAATAACCATTTAACCCTTTATTAAAAGCATATAAAAGCTCATCAGACTCAAAATTGAATATGAATGGTTCCTCTGCCTTCCGATCCGCGCGCATCGCATTAAGATATGTGCGCATCGCTTCAATATTCGTGCTGATCTAGCATGGACGGATCTTAAAGCAATTCTGATCTGCGTGCATCGCATTAAGATCTGTGCATGTCACTTCAATATGCGTGCGTGTTCGCATCAAGATTTGTGTCAATCTGGCGTGCACAGATCTAAAAGCAATTCGGACGGTAGATGAACCGTTCAGATTCAAATTTGAGTCTAATGGGCTTTATATGTTTTTAATAAAGAGTAAAATGGGTATTTTATAAATTTAGAATGAGTTTTAATATAAAAGACAATAAAATGGATAAATTTGTGAGTATTTGAAGTTTGGAGGAGAAATATATAATTTCAAACTTTGGAGGGGGGAATACGTAATTTTGATGTTTTTGAGGGGTATACGTGAAATTCCCCCTTAATTTTAAAATTACCTTTCTAAAATTTAAAATATCAAATATTTTCTTCTAACTTCAATAATTCTCACATTTACTTAATTTGTTGTTGTTTTCTCTATATTTATAAATTCTCATTTTTTATCTTCTATTAATATAGTAAACTTTATCATATAAAGTAAGAAGTCTACTGTTATAAAGTTTGAAGTTTATTTCAAAATGTATATATAATGAGATGTGCATAATTTATTTCTCAGAATAGACTTTTCAAAATAAATTATACTTTCATAATTCATACTTCTAAACCACCTGAAAATATTTCAAATAATATTCCCCTAATATTTGATTAAAAAGTGCATTATTCTTGAGTGAGCATCTTTAACACATAATCGAGTCCTTTTATTTTTAATTTTTCCTACATATTTGTTTTTGTTTTTTAACCATTTTAACACTTTTTTTTTATGGATTATGCTTAGCCGTGGAATTTCATGCAATTTAATTTTTAATGGATACCTCATAAGATTAATCACCAAAATTTTTTTTTGCCTCCAAAGGCACCTTTATTAAAAGGTGTCCATCATCCAATTAAACTGAATAAATTTTTATTATACAAGCAGTCATTTAGAGACTATGCTTTTGGAAATTCCAAAATAAGGAGGTATGCAAGTTTGAAATTTGTTAGAGGATCGTTTGCTTAAATGTCATTATGTGCTCGGTCACTAGTAGATAAAATGAAATATTTTCTAACTAATTAGAAGACTAAATATTTTTCTTACACAAATAATATATTTTAAAATTTTGATATAAGGAAAATAGAAAAAACAAAAAATTTAATAGATAAAAAAATGTTGGAGTTATCAAAATTTAGAAGGATTAATATGATATTATAAATTTCTAAAGGTAAATGTGAAAGTTTGCCTACAGTTTATAAAATGGCACGAATGGAACAAGCTTCTTTGCAATTGCAACTCATACAGCATATCCTCAATCACTTTACGAAAACACCTTGCCCTGATTTGATTTGTCTGTTACCAATCAATGGAGACGAAGGTTGTTCTCTACCCAACCATGGGTGTAAGCCACATGATACCAATGATACAATTAGCCAAATTGTTCAGAAATCATGGCGTTTCCGTTAACATTGCCGTTATCAACCCTCCAATCATGCCAACCGCAACCACTAAACTGATCTCCCAAGTATCTTCCACCAACACAGAAATCTCATTTAACCTTCTCCCACCCCTTCCACCTCCCCCTGAAGATGCCCCTACTCCAGTGACTAACTTGTTTAACCTTATACGATCAAACAACACAATGCTCCAATCTTACCTCCAGTCAGAATCAAAGAACTCATCCATTGCTGCTTTGGTCATTGACATCTTCTGTGTTGATGCATTGGATGTTGCAGCGGAGCTCGGCATCCCAGCATATATATTTTTCCCCACTGGAGCAAACAACCTTTCAGTGTTCCTTCGCATACAAGAGTTGGTCTCCACTTGGGACCACACAAAGAAGGATATTGGAAAAACTCCGATTGTGATACCTGGTGTTCCCCTGTTGCATGCATCCGATCTTCCAAAAGAGATGCTTGAGTTTGACACCAAGGATTATGAGCTATTTATTAATATGTTTAGGCGAATGCCGGAGTCAAAAGGCATTCTCATGAACACCTTCCAGTTGCTCGAACCTCGGGCAGTGATAAGTTCAAAAGATGAGCTCGGTCTCTTAACCCGGCCGACACCACCTATTTATTGCATTGGACCGTTGGTCACAGCTCCAAGCGAAGGAGGTGCACATCCATGTCTGAAATGGCTGGATGCCCAGCCAAAGAAGAGTGTGGTATATCTTTCATTCGGAAGTGCTGGCAAATTCTCAGTCGAGCAATTGAGAGAAATAGCTTTGGGCATTGAGAAGAGTGGCCAACAGTTCTTATGGGTGGTACGCAATCCGCCAGGTAACGACCCAAAAAAGCCATATGATCCATTGGATGAGCCAGACTTAGATGCATTGTTGCCAGAAGGGTTCTTGGACCGGACAAAGGAACAGGGCATCGTGGTGAAGTCGTGGGCCCCACAAGTTGAGATTTTGCACCATGAGTCAGTCGGGGGATTTGTGAGTCACTGTGGTTGGAGCTCACTACTGGAGGCAATAACCAATGCTGTACCAATTATCTGTTGGCCATTGTTTGCTGAGCAGAGGATGAACAGAGTTTTCTTGATTGAGGAAATGAAAGTCGGAGTTGAGCTCAAAGGTTGTGATGAAGGGTTGGTTTCAAGAGATGAATTGGCTGAGAAAGTGAAATGGCTGATGGAATCGGAAGGAGGTAAAGAGCTAAGAGACAATGTGAGCTTTCATAGAATTAATGGTTTGAAGGCATTGCAAGAAGGGGGCTTATCAGAAGCAGCTTTCGTGGAGTTCTTAGGAAATTTGGAACTGTAAAGTTCTTAAGGTCTTGTGCTAGCTTGAATTAACTAGTTTAATGTTTAAAAATAAAAAATCTAAATTGTGTTGTCAGTGTTGTATTTTGAATGGATTTGCAGGAATTAATTTGTTGGTAAATTTGTATTTGCCACAATTTCTTTTAAAGAAGATTTATTGTCCTTTGAAGGTGAACGTTAATGGAGAGCCTATTATTTTTTTTTTATGAAAATGGAGAGCCTATTAACTTGGCTCAGTCGTAGTACGATTAATGTGCTTGTCTTTATTTGACAAACTTTTCTTAGTATGTTTGACGGAAACATTAGCAAATAAGGACACCTTTCTTTTTTGAAATTCAGCTGTGCACTCAGTACCTCTCTGTTTTTGTTCTCCAGAAAATATGACCCCTTTCATGTATGCAACTCTGTATAATTAAACTGCCGCATGCTGATATATTTGACAGATTTTTCTCCTTTCCGGATACTGTATTCAATATTATGCATCACATTATTGCCGGATGATGATTTTGTTGTGTCTTCGATTAATATTAATTAGTTCAATTATGGATGGTAGAAGGGCTGAGACAGACTTTTAATTAACTTAATGGAATCAAATTCGTAATGAAAGTCAATCATATAAATTTTTTATCAAAAAATATGGAGCTTTAGTAAGGGTGAAAACGGTATGGACAATATCCGATCCGTATTCGATCTGTTTTCGAAAAATTAGATGTGGATATCCGATATCCGAATATCCGTGTTGATATGGATACTGATATGATTTTTCGATTCAATTATCCGTATCTGAATAGTAGATATATATATCATATATTTTAATATATATTATGAAAAAATGTTGTTATTCACCATTAAAATTAGATAAATATTATGAACTTTGGTATTTTTTTTAATATTATTTTAATAAATATCCTATCCGATTCGTATCCGGAAAATTAAAAAGATATGGATATGGTTTTACCACTATCCGCTCCGTTTTCACCCCTCAAAAGACAAATAATATAATTCTTTGTAATAAAAATAACTTTAGGGTTATCGGTGAATAAATTTCTAGGGTTATCGGTGAAAAATTACCATTTAATAAAATAATAAACGAAAT
Organism: Carex littledalei; assembly: GCA_011114355.1. Classification (NCBI taxonomy): domain Eukaryota; kingdom Viridiplantae; phylum Streptophyta; class Magnoliopsida; order Poales; family Cyperaceae; genus Carex; species Carex littledalei. The sequence continues at coordinate 11,175,258 of CM022081.1, forward strand.
TTTATATTATTGATAAGTTTTTATAATATAATTATTTGTAATAAAAATAACTTTAGGGTTATCGGTGAAAAATTATCATTTAATAAAATAATAAATAAATTTTTTGGTGATTGGTTAATTCAAGCCGTAGGACTGCCGTTTGAATTATTAATTCAGACCGCTAGGAATCCTAGCGGTTCGAATTAAGAATTCAGGCCGCTGATATTCCTAGCGGTTCGAATTTTTAATTCGAACCGCAAATATTCCTAGCGGTTTGGGTAGAAATAAAAATCTTTTAAAAACCTGGTTATTTATATTAAAATATATTTTTTTTGGGTAAAAATAAAAATCACGGCCCTCTATGCTATGCATAGCACCGTAGCCAACTCCTATATATATATATATATATATATATATATATATATATATATATATATATATATATACATATATATAGAGAGAGAGAGATGGGCTATTGTGCTTTGCAAAGTAAAACCCCCTCTTTACTTCGGGTCATATTTTCATTATTGAAAATCCAAACAACCGATCCGAACCGTTCAACATGTTCTAAATATTGAAATGTGCTTGCAGACGAAATTTTACATTTTTTTTGAATTTTTTTACTATTTATTAAGCCACTTTGAAAATCACTGATCCACTGTGAACAGTAAAAAAACAGTAAAATTTTCTAGACCACCGGATCAGCGATTTTCAAAGTGGCTTAATAAATAGTAAAAAAATTCCACAAAATGTAAAATTTAGTCTGCAAGCACATTTCAATATTTAGAACATGTTGAACGGTTCGGATCGGTTGTTTGGATTTTCAAAATGAAAAATATGACCCGAAGTAAAGAGGGGGTTTTACTTTGCAAAGCACAATAGCCCATCTCTCTCTCTCTCTCTCTCTATATATATATATATATATAGTATGGCTAATGTGCTTCATCTAGAACTTCGGCCTAGTGCTTCCGGGGGCATATCTTAGTGTTTGATGTTCAAACAACAAATTCAAACAGTTAGATGTCCAATCTATATTAAAATGTACTTGGAGACCAAATTTTACATTTTTTGGAATTTTTTTACTATTTATTAAGCCACTTTGAAAATTTCAGATCATATGGTCCAGACTGTTTTTACGGTTCACCCGGATCTGGAATTTTCAAAGTGGCTTAATAAAAAGTAAAAAAATTCCAAAAAATGTAAAATTTGGTCTCCAAGTACATTTTAATATAGATTGGACATCTAACGGTTTGAATTTGTTGTTTGAACGTTAAACACTAAGATATGTTCCCGGAAGCACGAGGCCGAAGTTCTAGAGGAAGCACATTAGCCATACTCTATATATATATATATATATATATATATATAATTGAGCTATGGTGAGATGTGGAGTAAAACAATTTTGTACTCCATGGCACTATATTTCCATTTTGAAAATCCAAACAACCGATCCGAACCGTTCAACACGTTCTCTATATTGAAATGTGCTTGGAGACCAAATTTTACATTTTTTGAAATTTTTTTACTATTTATTAAGCCACTTTGAAAATCGCTGATCCGGTGGTCCAGAAAATTTTACTGTTTTTTACTGTTCACAGTGGATCAGCGATTTTCAAAGTGGCTTAATAAATAGTAAAAAAAATTCAAAAAATGTAAAATTTGGTTTCCAAGCACATTTTAATATAGAGAACATGTTGAACGGTTCGGATCGGTTGTTTGGATATTTAAAAAGAAAATATGGCGTGGAGTACAAACTTGTTTTACTCCACGTCTCACCATAGCTCGTCTATATATACACACACACACACACTTATTTGCTTCCCTCTAACATACAAAGAAAGGTTTGTGAATTTAATCCAAACAACCACAGCAAGCGTACTGATCATATTATTACGGACCCAACTTAATAGGGTCTCTATCAACATTCACATTCAAACGAAAAGAGACCCAAAGAAATCTTCGCAAATGCAAAATTGACAACAAATTACTTCCTTCAAATCCATTCAAAATTCAACACTGACAACAAAATTCAGAATGAACTTGTTAATTCATACTAGCACAAGGCCTTGACAACTTTACAGTTCCAAATTTCCTAGGAACTCCAAGAAAGCTTCTTCTGATGAGCACCCTTCTTTCAATGCCTCCAAACCATTAATTCTATGACCACTCACATTGTCTCTTAGCTCTTTACCTCCTTCCGATTCCATCAGCCATTTCACTTTCTCAGCCAATTCATCTCTTGAAACTAACCGTTCATCACAACCTTTGAGCTCAACTCCAACTTTCATTTCCTCAATCAAGAAGACTCTGTTCATCCTCTGCTCCGCAAACAATGGCCAGCAGATAATTGGTACAGCATTGGTTATTGCCTCCAGTAGTGAGTTCCAACCGCAGTGACTCACGAATCCCCCGACTGACTCATGGTGCAAAATCTCAACTTGTGGAGCCCACGATTTCACCACGACACCCTGTTCCTTCGTCCGGTCCAAGAACCCTTCTAGCAACAATGCATTCAAGTCTGGGTCAGACAGTGGGTCATATGGCTTTTTTGGGTCATTACATGGCGGATTGGGTACCACCCATAAGAACTTTTGTCCACTCTTCTCAATCCCGAAAGCTATTTCTCTCAATTGCTCGACAGATAATTTGCCCTCATGACTGCCGAATGAAAGAAATACCACACTCTTCTTTGGCTGGGCATCCAGCCATCTAAGACATTGATGTGCATCTCCTTCGTTCGGAGCCCTGACCAACGGTCCAATGGCATAAATAGGTGGTGTTGGCTGGGTTAAGTGACCAAGCTCATCTTTTAAACTCATCACTGCCCGAGGTTCGAGCGACTGGAAGGTGTTCACGACAATGCCTTTTGCCTCTGGCATTCGCCTAAACACATTAATAAATAGCTCATAATCCTTAGTGTCAAACTCAACCATCTCTTTTGGAAGATCAGATGCATGCAACAGGGGAACACCAGGTATCTCAATCGGAGTTTTTCCAATATTCTTGTTTGAATGGTCCCAGGTGGAGACCAGCTCTGGTAAGCAAAGGAACACTGCAAGGCTGCTTGCTCCAGTGGGTGTAAATATATATGCTGGGATGGCGAGCTCCACTGCAACATCTAACGCGTCAGCACAGAAGAAGTCAAGGACCAAGGCGGCAATGGATGAGTTCTTTGATTGTGACTGGAGGTGTGATTGGAGGATTGTGTTGTTTGATCGTATAAGGTTACACATGTTAGTGAATGGAGTAGGGGCATCTTCAGGAGGCGAAAGGGGTGCGAGAAGGTTAAATGAGATTTCTGGGTTGGTGGAAGAAACTTGGGAGATCAGTTTAGTGACTGCGGTCGGCATGATCGGAGGGTTGATTACGGCGATGTCGACGGAGACGCCATGCTTTATGAACAATTTGGCTAGCTGTATCATTGGTATCATGTGGCTTACACCAATGGGGGGGTAGAGAACTACCTTCGTCTCCATTGATTGAGAACAAACAGCAAGTTATTTTTCTTTTTCTTTTTGCTTAAAGTGATTGAGAATTTGAGATGGCAATTACAAACTAGTTCGTTCCATTTTATAAATTGTTGGCAAACTTTCACTTACACCTTTACAAAGTTCAAATTTTTCCTTTCAAATTTAACAGGGTTAATTTCTCGTGTATTCTGATCAGAAGAATTTTTCAATTTTCTATTTATATATGTAGGCTTTATTATTTAATATTTTTTTCAACTTTTATTTCTTTTCTATTTACCTACAAAATTTATTATTTATAGTTAACGAGTTATTTAAATCTATTAATTAAATAATACATTCATTTGTTAAGGGCTTATTGAATATAACAAAGAGTAAAGGGATAAATAAGAAATTGAAGATTATTTATGGGTATTTGAGAAATTAATCTAAATTTATTATATGTATTAATTCTTGTAAAATTAAAAAACTGTCAAATTTATTAATTTAAGAATATTTTATATTAAAATTAACTTTATATTTAAAAAATTCTATTTACTCCTATTAAAATTTTAAAAAGATGTAGTATGTCGAAGGAAAATGCTTTTTACTTGATCAGTTTGCAGAGATAAATATTTTGTTTATCTATAGTAACGTGCCCATAGTAACCTTTTTGCATATGATTCAGTAAATTTCAAACTTCCATGACTACTTATTTTATAATTTTCAAAAACATAGTTCCTAATTGAAGGAGTGCTTATTTAAAAAAAAAAAAAAATATATATATATATATATATATATATATATATATTCATTTTAATTGGAAAATGGACACATTTTAGTGGAGGTTCTTCAAAAAGAAAACTTATTTTTTTTGTGATTATGCTCTTGAGATAAAATTCTATTAAAAAAATATTTTACATATTTTACATAAAATTCTATTTTATATTTTTTAGAACTTTTTTCTATATTTTAGATAGGTACAAATTTTTTTTTTAAATGTATAGTTCAGGTCTCTAAGCATATTTTAATATGGAAATCATGTTGTGCGGTTCAAATTTATTGTTAAACTTTAAAACTAGAGATAGAAAATGTGAGATACGATAAGACATGAAAGACACTAGACACATTTTAACCCTCCTCTCATTATATATACTTTTAAAATAAACTGAATATCTATAACAGTAGACTTACTTTATAATTTCTTATTTTTTAATAGATAAAGAAAAATTATAAACGTAGGGAGAAAGCAACAAATTGAGTAAACGGACGAATTTATTTATATTAGAAGAATAAATATGATGATATTGTAAATTTTAGAGAGCTAATTTTAAATTTTGAAAGGATATATATGAAGTCCTCCATAAATTGTAAATCTGTAAAGAAGAAAGATTCGTTTCTACTTCTCTATAATATTTGTCTATTTTTTTTGTTTTGTTCCTTCCATGATCATTCATTATTGGTGAATGCGCTTGGTCATTATGACCCGAGATGCCTAGTTAATATCTATATGTAGAGCTACAGACAAAAGTTACGAACTCATCACTCGTGGTTAACTTGTTGCTTTAACTTGTTTATTTACAACTTTGAATTAATTTCAACTTATTAATAATTCAAGTTAAATAAAATTCACCACAATTAATAGGAAACTTTGATTTGAACGTTAGACCCCAATTCTGAATTAGGATATGTAGTTCGGCCACGTGCCCTGTGATATTATCGAGTTTCTTCTCCAATTATTTTTTAATATTGCTGAAATCTGATCAAACTGATTTTGTTTTCCCTCAATTATTGTCCTATTTTTGTTGATGATATTTGAGCTTGTAGCAACGTATGTTAGTTGATGTTGGCGATTTTGCATTTCCTCCCTATTAACATGCAAATTTGTCAGCAAATTCGAGTTGCATCTTATTCATTGTTTCTCTCATCTGATTCATTTGCTCATCGAACTGTTTAGATTGTGTATTACATAGAAGTAAACTAACTTTAGTTAATAGTAATATATACCAATAAATGGCAATTACAGAAACAACCTTTTATTAATGCTAGCACTTCTAGCTCACCAATTTTTAATCAGCTCCCCAAGTTGGCCCATGCTTGGCCAGTCTTTCTTCTTTGACTAATTTAACTTGAAAACATTGTAATCTGCTTCTTTTTCCAGCTTAACCGCACCACGAAGCTAGCGTTATATAGGAGTAGGCTCCTGAACTTTTTTATTTTTTTTAGATCCGGTTATAACTTACCTATTCTCAGAAAACGGGTTTGCCTACCCCTGACCCGCTACTAAGTGACGATTTGAGGCGATTCTACTATGTATGGGTCGATTCAGTCTTTTAATTTCATGGTGAATCGAAAGAATTTGGGGAGGGAAGGTAGGTGCGAGTCAGAAAAGGAAAGAAGAAGCTTTTAAGGCATTATAAATATTAAATGAACATAGTGTACATGTGAAAAGCTTTAAGCTTGGATACAGAATAGAGAATAGAGATAACAAATGAATTTTATTCATCTCAAAACTTATTTGATTACAATGATTAAGTCTGTTTATATAGAGTACAGACTTTCTAAGCTAGTTCTGTTACAATCTAGTCAAACTAATCTTGTTGACTTTAACTAACTAACCGAACAGCTGTTGCTGTTATTGGAATATTAATCTCCTCTGCGGTGGTTATGTCATTAGCCACCCCACAAGCTGACGGGGAGCTTTGAACAGTCAGCTTGGAACGTAATTGGGAGAACCGCGGAGCTGCCAGGGGCTTAGTTAGAACATTAGCAATTTGGTCTCGAGTGGAAAGAAATCATATCTGAACAGATTTATTTGCCACACGTTCTCGCACGAAATGAAAATCAATCTCTACATGCTTGGTCCGTACGTGAAACATAGGATTAGAAGCCAAGAAATTCGCACAAATGTTATCACACCACAAAATAGGCCCTAAACTCATTATTTCGGTTTTTTTGCCTTGTGGCTTGCGGCTGATTTCTTGATCTGTGGCCTTCGTGCCATTTCGCTTGACCTGTGGCCTTCGGGTTTGTTTTACTATTTCTGGCTGTGAGCCTTTGTTGATCTGTGGCCTCTGTGCCTTCTTGCTTGACCTGCGGCCTTTGTGCCTTTTTTCTGTGACTTGTGGCCTTGTGCTCTCTGTTGCTTGTTGGTTGATGTTAGAGGGTGCTGTACCAGTTGGTACAGCCCAGGGATACCACTGGTACCGAACCTTTGAACTGACAGGGACCTTATTAGGAAATTGGAAAATAATTGGATTGAATTGAAAAATATAGGCCCTTGTGAATAAATAAATTTTAGGGGTTTAAATGGAAAAATTGGAATTTGTGAATTGTGGGCCGACATATATATATATAAATTAAATAAATTTGGACTTTAGGCCCTTTCCTGTTGGGTTCGGTTATGACTTGGTTGAATTAAAAATGGGTCCTAACCCATTTTGGAATTTAAATGATTTTTGGGCTGAGGCCCAATCCGAAAATGAAATTAATTAATCTAATGGTTTTGGAAATTCAATTAGGCTTTAGTAATTTAAATAATAGGCTTGACCCAAACCAAATCGAATTTAAAAGAGAAAGAAATTAAAATAGTTTAACACATTTAAATTAATTAGGATTTTAATTAATAAATTAAGTAGTTAGGATTTTAAAATATTAGTTAAGTAATTAAATATTTAGATTAAGTAAAATGTAGTTTTAAATAAAGTAAATAATTTATAAATAAAATATGTTGTTAATTAATAAAGGACGATTAATTAACAACATATTAACACTTTCGAATCATTACGATTACAAAATTTTACTAAGTAGAATAATTAAGTCTTTAATGTTAAGTACTTAGGATTTAAATTTAATTGTAGTTAAATTAATTAAGAAACTCACTTTTTATTTTATTTTATTTTTAAGTGGTTAAATTAAGATTAAATAATAACTATATAAACGTAATTCATTCCTTAAGTAATTTATCATAAAAACCCGTAAATAACCTTACTTAGGTATTTAACTAATTAGATGAGCAGTTTATTTTCAAATTAAAATATAACAAACGATTTAAGTACGTTAGATAATTTAATTAGAGTTGGACCAATTTTACGTTTAATCGGAATCGAGTCAAACCGACCAAACCAATTGATCAGATTCGAACCTTAGTAATTCATTAATTAAATACGAACACTTAGTGAAATCAATCAAATGGGACAATAAGGGTTACGAATACTTAGTTTAGACTCTAATTAAGTTATGACTAAATTACAGGTCAGCCGACCTACACCGAGTTTGATCCGTGGTACGATCCCGCTGACAGTTACACCGGAGCAGGTGAGGATCGTGCAGATTGCGGTGATTTCTAGCGCTAGCGCTTTCTACCCCTACAGCTATCAGGTGTGGGATATCTGTATTTTTCTTTCGTGGCGTACTCTCACCAGTCGACCACTTGACCTGACATCCGCACTTTAAATTTTGTAGTTGCATTAGAGCATGTTTAATCCTTTCTGAACTGTAATTTAGGATTTGCACAACCCCTTCTAAATGGAAAATTTAATGCTTTCTTAGGTGTAGTGTAATTTAATTAATAATATATTAGGATATTAGTTGTCCCCTTCTCGTAGAGGACAACATATTATTGTAGTTAAGCATGTGCATTGGTGAGCGTGAGATAGAAGACCGAATGACTGCTTTCCGTCACGTAGGCATGGGATGCGTGACGGTTCGTGGGTCATTGGGCTGAGGGATCACTTGATCCCTTAGAGGTCTTATTAGGATTATTATTATTATATGCATGAGCTTGGTATTATATTATTTTCGATCATTTTACATTTTGTGCGGACCGATCTCGAGTCCGGAGACGATTCGGGAGCTATCCCCCCTACATTAGGAGCTACTTGCCTAGTACGGCTGCCGAGGATGCGGTGGCAGATTTTATTTTTGTTGTTATGGGCCGCTCACGAGCCCTTGTCCCATTGATCTGGTCGGATGGTGGAGTTTCGTCTCTGCTCATGAGGAGATGAATTGACTTATTCTTACGCATTGCTTGTAGTTTTCTCCTATTTTATATGTTTGGTGATGAATCGTCTCAAGAGTAAGTAAAACACATGGAATTGAGTGTAACCATCGGCTAGCGTGCCTTTCTTGTGTGGGCAAAGCTCGATGTCCTTAGGCATCGGGTACCTTTGCTCCTCTGATCGCAGTCCTTGGATGTTACACGAAATTCGATATAACCATCGGCTAGCGTGCCTTTCTTGTGTGGGCAAAGCTCGATGTCATTAGGCATCGGGTATCTTTGCCCCTCTGATCGCAGTTGTTTGACCCTAAAAAGTTGCTATTTAAGTTTAACATGGTAGATAGCAATTTTGGGGCAATTAAAATGTTGAAGTTACACATAAACCTTTCAAATAAAATTGGGTAAAAGCATATTATGATTCCTGGTAATATTCCCCACGTAAAACCATGAATTTTTGATATGCAATATGGTCTAAACCACCAAAGAACTAAATTCCTACGAGCAAAACAACAGCTGGATAACATTCTGGGTGCAAAATCATGGTAACATCTAGTAAAACTGTGCTTTAAATGGTTCGGGGTGCAATCTGGAGCCACCTAACAAACACTACGGAAAGGGGACCCCACAAGTCAGTGGCTAGGTGCCATTTTCGCTACGCATTAATCATGAATAGGCTCGGAGCAGGGAGGCCGAACTCCATGCACCAAGAGGGCAGCCGCACGGCTCACCCTGCACCAAGTTCAGCAAAAAAAGAAGAGGAGGGGAGGCGCTGGATTTAAATGAAGGGTTTTGACCCCTTCACGATGCATGAACTCGGTGTATCATCACAATACCATGTGCACCGAGCTGTCATTCTCTCGGTTCACAGGAAGCCGAGATCGGGCAAGGGGAAGCACATGTCGCTGGTTTTAAAAGAGGAGCGGATGACCCCTTCAACCCGCGTGTTCTCGGTGCACCGTATACCATGAACAAGCCTATACACGGCTCAAGGCACACCGGGTCCAGGCAACAGAAACAAAATGAAATAATTAGGAAAAAGACACTGTAGCACAGAGGAGGCTGACCGGTGGGCCCCTCGTTGCAGTAGCTTCTTCTTCTTCCTCCAGCTCGCACCTGAGTGGGTTTCAAACTCTAAATTCGGGGAAATTGTTAAGTTTTAATCACAAAGCTCATCTGAAATCTTTGAGCATCCTTTATCCCTCTCCTCTTCCTAAACTCCTAATTATTTCCTTTCTCCCAAAACTTCAATTTAAACCGAGAAGGAAATAAAGAAGAAAATGGGAAATCCGAGCTTAGATAAAAAATTAGGCTCTGGGGCTTCGGGTGCGCACTCAATAGCCTCTTACGATGCTATGTAGGCTATTAATTTGACTCAAGGTGAACCCGAGATGATGCATTGCGGGTATGGGTTTAACCCGATTTTTGCTCTAAGTGGATACAACGAATTGACTGTTGTGAGGGTAAGATGGGACCCGAGAACAACTTAATTAAAGATAGGCAATGCTATATGCCATGCCTCTGCTGCAAAGGGCACAAATATCAATATGGGAACACAATTAGGTTCGGTGTACCGCCAAGGCATTGTACCTGCCTTCTACAGCTGTGCTGAGGCCAATGGTCCCAGCTAACACGTGTTTCCCATCCCTTGGAAGAAGCCAAGAGTAGAATATTCCTCTCCCAGGGTGCAGGGACGCATTTCTCAAGTTTACCATATTAGGCCGGTTCATAGAGGGCTAGGATGCCGGTTCTAATGATCTGATGAGATCCAAGGGCTACAAATGCTACAGAAAACCATAAATGAAGTGTATGAATATAATTGATCAAGCCCATGCCATGTATGCACCTCTAAGTGAGCCAATTGATCTAGACCCTTGATCAAACACTTGGTGTGCACAGCAGAAGACACATCAGCAGCTTCCAATCCGAAAAACCTAATATTGCCCAATATAAGGCACCTCAAATGAACACTCAACACACACTTCATCTTCTCCAGAGAGCTTTGAGCAAGAAACAAGAGAGAAAACCCCATCTTTACACCAAGGCTAGGTTAGAAGTTTGAAGTTTCTCAAGCAAGTTTAATAGGTAATTAATACCTATGCAATGTAAGGCTCTTGATGAGCAAGGTTCTGTAAATATTCTGTTTTTAATCGAAATAAAGAAGGTTTTTTTTTGGTGATATTTCTTGTTTGTTCTTCATTGTTTTAGCTTTATCCCTCATCTCATCATCTTTTTTATTTCATTTCTAAACCTTCAAAAATCATGAATGTGAGAGTTATATGGTTTCTAGTTCATCATAGGATGAACAAAATGAAATATGTAACTTGAGGATCAAATAAAAATATATTTCCCTTTTTTTTTTTGTTCCTTTCTTTGCATCTTTCATGAAATAATAATGAAAAAATATAAAAATGTGATTCTTCTTACCTTTTTCTTTACTTTGCATAAAAATATATATAAATATATATATAAGTATTAATATGTATATATGTTAATATTTTATCATCTCTTTTATTTGGAGTTTATGAAATAAAATAATAAAGTTTTGATCTTTGATATTTTCTTTCCTTTTCTAAATTCCTTTTAATTTCTTCTATAAATAATTAAATAGTAGAAGTATGAGGGTTGAGCCATGAGGTCTCCCTTCATATGAAAACTATATTAATTATTTTGTGAGGATGTTAAAAGAACAATAAAGTGACAACAAAAGAAAATTAAACACAAGAGGTAGTAGGGTTGAGCCATGAGGTCTCCCCTATTATTCTCTCAACCTAAATGATCAAAGGGCCTATTTGTGCAAAGGGATTAATTTAGTCAATAATTAGTGCATTTACATGCATGAATATTGGCAACAATTAAAAACTATGTGCAAATGGGGAGAAATTGAAGTCTAAAGTATTAAACGATATTAGCTTTGGCTATGATATGTCGTTTGTGCTTTAAACTTGTGATATTTCAATGACCCTCCCTTTTTAGATCCATTTGTGTATGGAAGAATACTTGATTTCCTAAGCCAATATGCTAAAGGAAATTAAATATTCCAAATATATGCAAATGATGGAAGATGGAAGGTTTGAAGTGTAAACAAATGACAAGTTGGATGTTTGCATCTCTAAACCTAATGACATGTTCTTCGAAAAACATCAAAAACATGATTTTAAACAAAATCAGGGGCTTCTTTGCATAAAATCACATTTTGGCAGATTTTTGGCATCATTTTCGGAATTTTTGGATTTTTTTCCTTTCCCTTTGTTCATTGGTACCAAAGGTATAGCAATCAAGGCTATGAAAGTCCATAAAAATGATGTTTAATTCATGGAATTAATTGTAAATGTTTTAAAACAGTCCCTAATACCCTCTGGAATAATGGACCAATATTACACTACAAGGCATGCACCAATGACACAATAAAAGCACTCAAAATTGCCAAAATGACCTTCTCTGGTAAACAGTACCTTATGGACCGGTACAGGTACCAAAAAAAAAAATGGACTTCACCACTAGATAGGGGACTTCAAAACACACAAAATGGACACCAAGTTTGCACTTTTCTGACTACATTTCGATTTTATACGAATTTTCAAAGTTCAGATCCAAAAATAGAAAAAACAGCATTTAAAGAAAAAGGGGACTGCTGTTGGAAAATGGGCAGTATCGAATGACAGAAAAAATCAAAATATAAAATAAACATCATAATTAGATAGAACATTTCAAAACACATAAAATAGACATAAAGATCATATTTTTCTGACTTTGTTTCAGATTGATATGAATTTTTAAAGATTGAATTGCTAAGTATAAGTAGAAATCCAATAAAACAGCTGTACGGATCTTGAAGCAATCTGAGACCCTCCATTCCGGCGCCATAACAGGATTTGAATGACAGCACGGGCTTTAAAGTCCAGAATACACATCAAATGACCAGCACGCATCCTGAAGCTCAGCCCACATCCTAAAGCCCAATACACGAATCTAAGAGACCCAAAAACCCGAATCTTAAAGCCCAAACAATAAATAAAATTATAAATCAATCCCCTTTTTATGGAAAACCCCCTCTGATTTCCCAATATTTGCAGCGAAGCCTCTGTGAATTTACAAAAAGGCCCCTGACAGCACAAAACTCTCACAAATAAGCCTTTAGAGGTCCAAATTTCACATGAAACCTTGTCTAAAACCCAAATCACAAAACCACACCCTTCCAGCTTTGTAAATCAGCCCCTGGAAAAACATAAATATTTACAAACAAGTCCTTTTTGGCTATAACTTCTTCATTTCAAGTCCGAATTGGCTCAAACCACCTCCAAATGAACCCAAATTGAATCCTCCATCTTTCTAAACCAAAATTGAGCATGTCCAGACATCAGCCAAGCCCTGAAATGACGAAAATACCCTTTTCTTCATATTTCAATCATTTTCTCTTAAATAAAAAGGTGTAAATAAAGCATAAATATATCTTCTCAAGTACAAATATGTTTATAAATAAATAAAAATGTGTAATAAAGGTATTTTAACGATAATCATTACACCTCATGCATGCACATTATTTAAATACCTAAAACAATGGTAAATCAAAGAAACACACGAAAATCAAGTACATGAGTTTCCCCTTTTAGCCCTTTTATTCAATTCACAACAAATAGGCATAAATCCTGGAATGAACGAGGTATTCAGCATGGCTTGGGAGGGCCATCTGATGTAATTAACAGCGGGGGCTTGCGCCCACTGGGAGTTAAACGTCCCCACAATCATTAAACTCTCTCGATGGACCGATCACGAATCGTAGGTCCGTCGAGGGTGAACCAGAAGGAATAGCGGAAAGAAAGAAATGAATGTTTCGAGTTCGATGTTCTTTAATCAACAGAGAGCATTGAACCACGAGACATTTAAATACACATGCACACACCTTCCCATACCAACAGCTGTGCAACTTTCTGCGCCCTACAGCAGTCCTTGTTTGTTATGTCACCTTTGAGACGTAAATCCAATTTGATTGATTTTGGCACGGCACGGGGTGACAAAATTATCCGTACTATTACTATATAAATTTGTACACACGGTACCTATTGTACTGGACTTCGGTTGAGTATAATATTGAATCCTCATATTCTATTTTGGGAAACTTTAGCATTTTGGCATAGTAGGATAATCACATCATGTCATCTATTATATGTATATTTTTCTTTTGTAGTACTATGATAGGTTTAATTTGCGCAGCATATGCATTAAAAGTGAATTACCGACTTTACGTAGATTTCAAATTAAAATGTGCTTTGACTTAAGAGGATCCCTGAAGGGATAATACTGGGTCACATACTAGGCGATCATTCGCTCACCCACCTTTTGATGTGGGATTTCAGGTACAGGATCTGGCGGTCCGCAGCAGGAGACGTCAGGGGCTGTTCCCGATGGCCATGCCGTTTGATATAGGGTTTAGGGTACTTTGACTAGGGTTTTGCGAGTCCAATGTTTTTGTCATATACATTGGACTCGATAGATCATGTATCCCTTTGACTAGCTATGTTTATTTTATCCCGAGGTGGATTGTATGGATGATGTGTATATGTATGTTTATTTGATATTTATGACTATTGCTTGTTTATATTATATTGCTTCCGCTGTTGCTTGATTATTATGTTGTTTAGCCTTGCGTGTTTGTTGATTATTGGACACGAGGCGGGGATTGATCACACTCTAATCTGAAAATCCTGGTTTGAGGGTGTTACAATTAATTCAGACCGCTAGGAATCCTAGCTGTTCGAATTAAGAATTCAGGCCGCTGATATTCCTAGCGGTTCGAATTTTTAATTCGAACCGCAAATATTCCTAACGGTTTGGGTAGAAATAAAAATCTTTTAAAAACCTGGTTATTTATATTAAAATATTTTTTTTTTGGGTAAAAATAAAAATCACGGGTCTTCGTCAGTTTGCTTTTATTCATCAATTTATATTGCAATTTTAAATTAATTAATTGCTTACAACAACCAAAATAAGTTTACGACCCTTACTGTACTAATTCCATAGTTTGTTTATTTTTGGTTCTAAAAGGTCTGGGTCTATGCCATGTGCTAAAATAGTAAAAGGTCTTGGTCAAATATGAATGGATTGTCTACAGGTCTGGGTTTATGCTTTTCTCCATATATGCACAAAGAAAGCACTGCACATAGGTCTGGGTCTATGCTTTTATTTTTTAATTTCTGCCGAATGGTAACTTGGCTGGTTATGCATAGAGTACATGCTGGGTCTACGCCAATTGCATTGTCTACAGGTCTGGGTCTGGGTCTATGCTTTTCTCCATGCACAAAGAAAGCACTGCACATAGGTCTGGGTTTATGCTTTTATTTTTTAATTTCTGCAGAATGGTAACTTTGCTGGTTATGCAGTGAACGGTCCCATATAACCATACATGCACTGAACGGTCCCATATAACCATACATGCAGTGAACGGTCCCATACATGTACGGTCCCATATAACCATACATGCAGTGAACGGTCCCATACATGTACGGCCCCATATAACCATACATGCAGTGAACGGTTATATGGGACCGTTCACTGCATAACCAGCAAAGTTACCATTCTGCAGAAATTAAAAAATAAAAGCATAAACCCAGACCTATGTGCAGTGCTTTCTTTGTGCATGGAGAAAAGCATAGACCCAGACCCAGACCTGTAGACAATGCAATTGGCGTAGACCCAGCATGTACTATATGCATAACCAGCCAAGTTACCATTCGGCAGAAATTAAAAAATAAAAGCATAGACCCAGACCTATGTGCAGTGCTTTCTTTGTGCATATATAGAGAAAATCATAGACCCAGACCTGTAGACAATCCATTCATATTTGACCAAGACCTTTTACTATTTTAGCACATGGCATAGACCCAGACCTTTCAGAACCAAAAATAAACAAACTGTGGAATTAGTACGGTAAGGGTCGTAAACTTATTTTGGTTGTTGTAAGCAATTAATTAATTTAAAATTGCAATATAAATTGATGAATAAAAGCAAACTGACAAAGACCCATGATTTTTATTTTTACCCAAAAAAAAAATATTTTAATATAAATAACCAGGTTTTTAAAAGATTTTTATTTCTACCCAAACCGCTAGGAATATTTGCGGTTCGAATTAAAAATTCGAACGGCTAAGAATATCAGCGGCCTGAATTCTTAATTCGAACCGCTAGGATTCCTAACGGTCTGAATTAATTGTCACACCCCAAACCAGGATTTTCAAATTATGGTGTGATCAATCCCCGCCTCGTGTCTAATAATCAACAAACACGCAAGGCTAAACAACATAATAATCAAGCAACAGCGGAAGCAATATAATATAAACAAGCAATAGTCATAAATATCAAATAAACATACATATACACATCATCCATACAATCCACCTCGGGATAAAATAAACATAGCTAGTCAAAGGGATACATGATCTATCGAGTACAAAGTATATGACAAAAACATTGGACTCGCAAAACCCTAGTCAAAGTACCCTAAACCTATATCAAACGGCATGGCCATCGGGAACAGCCCCTGACGTCTCCTGCTGCGGACCGCCAGATCCTGTACCTGAAATCCCACATCAAAAGGTGGGTGAGCGAATGATCGCCCAGTATGTGACCCAGTATTATCCCTTCAGGGATCCCCTTAAGTCAAAGCACATTTTAATTTGAAATCTACGTAAAGTCGGTAATTCACTTTTAATGCATATGCTGCGCAAATTAAACCTATCATAGTACTACAAAAGAAAAATATACATATAATAGATGACATGATGTGATTATCCTACTATGCCAAAATGCTAAAGTTTCCCAAAATAGAATATGAGGATTCAATATTATACTCAACCGAAGTCCAGTACAATAGGTACCGTGTGTACAAATTTATATAGTAATAGTACGGATAATTTTGTCACCCCGTGCCGTGCCAAAATCAATCAAATTGGATTTACGTCTCAAAGGTGACATAACAAACAAGGACTGCGATCAGAGGGGCAAAGATACCCGATGCCTAATGACATCGAGCTTTGCCCACACAAGAAAGGCACGCTAGCCGATGGTTATATCGAATTTCGTGTAACATCCAAGGACTGCGATCAGAGGAGCAAAGGTACCCGATGCCTAAGGACATCGAGCTTTGCCCACACAAGAAAGGCACGCTAGCCGATGGTTACACTCAATTCCATGTGTTTTACTTACTCTTAAGACGATTCATCACCAAACATATAAAATAGGAGAAAACTACAAGCAATGCGTAAGAATAAGTCAATTCATCTCCTCATGAGCAGAGACGAAACTCCACCATCCGGCCAGATCAATGGGACAAGGGCTCGTGAGCGGCCCATAACAACAAAAATAAAATCTGCCACCGCATCCTCGGCAGCCGTACTAGGCAAGTAGCTCCTAATGTAGGGGGGATAGCTCCCGAATCGTCTCCGGACTCGAGATCGGTCCGCACAAAATGTAAAATGATCGAAAATAATATAATACCAAGCTCATGCATATAATAATAATAATCCTAATAAGACCTCTAAGGGATCAAGTGATCCCTCAGCCCAATGACCCACGAACCGTCACGCATCCCATGCCTACGTGACGAAAAGCAGTCATTCGGTCTTCTATCTCACGCTCACCAATGCACATGCTTAACTACAATAATATGTTGTACTCTACGAGAAGGGGACAACTAATATCCTAATATATTATTAATTAAATTACACTACACCTAAGAAAGCATTAAATTTTCCATTTAGAAGGAGTTGTGCAAATCCTAAATTACAGTTCAGAAAGGATTAAACATGCTCTAATGCAACTACAAAATTTAAAGTGCGGATGTCAGGTCAAGTGGTCGACTGGTGAGAGTACGCCACGAAAGAAAAATACAGATATCCCACACCTGATAGCTGTAGGGGTAGAAAGCGGTAGCGCTAGAAATCACCGCAATCTGCACGATCCTCACCTGCTCCGGTGTAACTGTCAGCGGGATCGTACCACGGATCAAACTCGGTGTAGGTCGGCTGACCTGTAATTTAGTCATAACTTAATTAGAGTCTAAACTAAGTATTCGTAACCCTTATTGTCCCATTTGATTGATTTCACTAAGTGTTCGTATTTAATTAATGAATTACTAAGGTTCGAATCTGATCAATTGGTTTGGTCGGTTTGACTCGATTCCGATTAAACCTAAAATTGGTCCAACTCTAATTAAATTATCTAACGTACTTAAATCGTTTGTTATATTTTAATTTGAAAATAAACTGCTCATCTAATTAGTTAAATACCTAAGTAAGATTATTTACGGGTTTTTATGATAAATTACTTAAGGAATGAATTACGTTTATATAGTTATTATTTAATCTTAATTTAACCACTTAAAAATAAAATAAAATAAAAAGTGAGTTTCTTAATTAATTTAACTACAATTAAATTTAAATCCTAAGTACTTAACATTAAAGACTTAATTATTCTACTTAGTAAAATTTTGTAATCGTAATGATTCGAAAGTGTTAATATGTTGTTAATTAATCGTCCTTTATTAATTAACAACATATTTTATTTATAAATTATTTACTTTATTTAAAACTACATTTTACTTAATCTAAATATTTAATTACTTAACTAATATTTCAAAATCCTAACTACTTAATTTATTAATTAAAATCCTAATTAATTTAAATGTGTTAAACTATTTTAATTTCTTTCTCTTTTAAATTCGATTTGGTTTGGGTCAAGCCTATTATTTAAATTACTAAAGCCTAATTGAATTTCCAAAACCATTAGATTAATTAGTTTCATTTTCGGATTGGGCCTCAGCCCAAAAATCATTTAAATTCCAAAATGGGTTAGGGCCCATTTTTAATTCAACCAAGTCATAACCGAACCCAACAGGAAAGGGCCTAAAGTCCAAATTTATTTAATTTATATATATATGTCGGCCCACAATTCACAAATTCCAATTTTTCCATTTAAACCCCTAAAATTTATTTATTCACAAGGGCCTATATTTTTCAATTCAATCCAATTATTTTCCAATTTCCTAATAAGGTCCCTGTCAGTTCAAAGGTTCGGTACCAGTGGTATCCCTGGGCTGTCCCAACTGGTACAGCACCCTCTAACATCAACCAACAAGCAACAGAGAGCACAAGGCCACAAGTCACAGAAAAAAAGGCACAAAGGCCGCAGGTCAAGCAAGAAGGCACAGAGGCCACAGATCAACAAAGGCTCACAGCCAGAAATAGTAAAACAAACCCGAAGGCCACAGGTCAAGCGAAATGGCACGAAGGCCACAGATCAAGAAATCAGCCGCAAGCCACAAGGCAAAAAACCGAAATAATGAGTTTAGGGTTACCCGGGAAGAGCAAATCGCAATAAAGGTCAAAGTTCGGCCGCTACTACCAAGCCAACACGCCTCTCGGCCGTCAAAGGAAAAATCGGCAAGCAGCCCACAGAGAAGGGCTCCACTAGGTACTCGAATGCACCGAGCAAGCACCGAAGGCAACTGATCACAACCACAAGCACCCAAAAACCTCAGGGTTTGTAAATCGCAAGCAACACGGCAACAGAAACGAGAGAGAGAGATATGGTTCTCGGCTCATGAGTGAAGGAAAAAGAGGGAGAGTGAGAAGGCGGTAAGAGTGGAGAGAAGAGGCAGCGGGAGAGAGAGAGCAGAGAAAGGAGAGATGGAGCGCCGAGAAGAATGAAAGAGAGAAAGGGGGTAGGGTTCTGGGGTCAGCGAGAGTGAAGAGAGGGGGCGCGGTTTTAGGGTTAGCGAGAGAGAAGAGGGGGGTGTGGGGCTCAATCGGCAGAGGTAAAGAGACAGAGAGGGAGCGAAGGAATTAAATAGAGGGGCCTGCTTTGAGATCCGCACAGAACAAAACTGAATGGTTGAGATATTTCCAAGAGTAATGATAACAAAAACCATATGTTGCTTTGAGATTCGTGCAGCTCTAAAGTAAATGGCCGAGATATTTCTACTTCAAAAATATTTATCTTTTGATATCTAATAGAATGATCACAATATATATTAACTCAATTTAACTGGATTTGTCTTCAGAAATTGATACGAAATCTTCTCGACTAACTTAGCTTAAAAAAAATTAAATTATAATTTCAATTAGTCATAAACTCCCGAATTCAAAAATTAAATATCACGATTAAACAAATCCAATAAATTCTTTGATAAATCGACTAAATTGTAACGGGAATTTTACGATTAAAATTTCTACCATTATTCGTTGACTTTCAATTTAATAACCTCACTTAATTCTTTTCAATATATTAATTATAATGGTCATTATGATGAGTATTTCTAATTAGGAAATTCGCATTTACTAAAAATCGACTTAAAAAGGCGTAAATCCTTAATGGATTTGAGATGCGAATTAATATAATCAAATTCGTAACAATTGGCGAATTGTACGTTAGATCAACAACAACTATATAGTTTAACTATTTTATTTAGTTATCAAATTTCAAATTTGTTAAGTTTTAGATTTAAATTTAAGATGGGTAAAAATACAAATTGATTTACATAATCAATTCTATAAAGACTTCGTCATCAGATTAATTGTTTAACATTCGCTCAAGTTTTAATTAGTTGCAAAACTCGATCATTAGACTAATTAATTAGGTTTAAATTTACGGGTTATAACATTAATAATTCAAACGGCAGTCCTACGGCTTGAATTAACCAATCACCAAAAAATTTATTTATTATTTTATTAAATGATAATTTTTCACCGATAACCCTAAAGTTATTTTTATTACAAAGAATTATATTATAAAAACTTATCAATAATATAAAATTTCGTTTATTATTTTATTAAATGGTAATTTTTCACCGATAACCCTAGAAATTTATTCACCGATAACCCTAAAGTTATTTTTATTACAAAGAATTATATTATAAAAACTTATCAGTAATAAAATTTCGTTTATTATTTTATTAAATGGTAATTTTTCACCGATAACCCTAGAAATTTATTCACCGATAACCCTAAAGTTATTTTTATTACAAAGAATTATATTATAAAAACTTATCAATAATATAAAATTTTGTTTATTATTTTATTAAATGATAATTTTTCACCGATAACCCTAGAAATTTATTCACCGATAACCCTAGAGTTATTTTTATTACAAAGAATTATATTATAAAAACTTATCAATAATATAAAATTTCGTTTATTATTTTATTAAATGATAATTTTTCACCGATAACCCTAAAGTTATTTTTATTACAAAGAATTATATTATAAAAACTTATCAATAATATAAAATTTTGTTTATTATTTTATTAAATGATAATTTTTCACCGATAACCCTAAAGTTATTTTTATTACAAAGAATTATATTATAAAAACTTATCAATAATATAAAATTTCGTTTATTATTTTATTAAATGGTAATTTTTCACCGATAACCCTAGAAATTTATTCACCGATAACCCTAAAGTTATTTTTATTACAAAGAATTATATTATAAAAACTTATCAATAATATAAAATTTCGTTTATTATTTTATTAAATGATAATTTTTCACCGATAACCCTAGAAATTTATTCACCGATAACCCTAAAGTAATTTTTATTATAAAAAATTATATTATAAAAACTTATCAATAATATAAAATTTCGTTTATTATTTTATTAAATGGTAATTTTTCACCGATAACCCTAGAAATTTATTCACCGATAACCCTAAAGTTATTTTTATTACAAAGAATTATATTATAAAAACTTATCAATAATATAAAATTTTGTTTATTATTTTATTAAATGGTAATTTTTCACTGATAACCCTAGAAATTTATTCACCGATAACCCTAAAGTTATTTTTATTACAAAGAATTATATTATAAAAACTTATCAATAATATAAAATTTCGTTTATTATTTTATTAAATGATAATTTTTCACCGATAACCCTAGAAATTTATTCACCGATAACCCTAAAGTTATTTTTATTACAAAGAATTATATTATAAAAACTTATCAATAATATAAAATTTCGTTTATTATTTTATTAAATGGTAATTTTTCACCGATAACCCTAGAAATTTATTCACCGATAACCCTAAAGTTATTTTTATTACAAAGAATTATATTATAAAAACTTATCAATAATATAATTCTTTGTAATAAAAATAACTTTAGGGTTATCGGTGAATAAATTTCTAGGGTTATCGGTGAAAAATTACCATTTAATAAAATAATAAACGAAATTTTATATTATTGATAAGTTTTTATAATATAATTCTTTGTAATAAAAATAACTTTAGGGTTATCAGTGAAAAATTATCATTTAATAAAATAATAAATAAATTTTTTGGTGATTGGTTAATTCAAGCCGTAGGACTGCCGTTTGAATTATTAATTCAGACCGCTAGGAATCCTAGCGGTTCGAATTAAGAATTCAGGCCGCTGATATTCCTAGCGGTTCGAATTTTTAATTCGAACCGCAAATATTCCTAGCGGTTTGGGTAGAAATAAAAATCTTTTAAAAACCTGGTTATTTATATTAAAATAATTTTTTTTTTGGGTAAAAATAAAAATCACGGAATAGAGGGTCTCCGTGCTACGGTTCAATATTTGATTTTTCAAAATCCTAACGGTCGATCCGAACCGTTCAACATTATCTCCATATGAATATGTACTTGCAAATCAAATTTTATATTTTGTAGAATATTTTTACTATTTTTTTAGATAGGGAGAAAATCACTTGATTTGAATGGTGCATAATTTTCAGATCAAGTGATTTTCTACCTATCTAAAAAATTTCTAAAAAGTATAAAATTTGATTTGCAAGTACATATTCATATGGAAATCATGTTGAATGGTTTGGATCGACCGTTAGGTTTGGAAACTCAAATATTGAGCCGTAGCATGAAGGCCCTCTATGCTATATATATAGAGTATGGCTAATGTCATAATGTTATAATTTCAGCTTAAGTTATAACGAGTCAGTTTTGGTGATTTTAAAGTTCGAACAGTCGATTCAAACCACTCAACGTGATCTCCGTATTAAAATGTGCTTGGAATTTTATATTTTTTAGAATTTTATATCCTGTTTAATAAACTTTCGAAAAAATGTCCAAACTACAAATAAAATTCACGGTTTTATACCAACTTTTCACAAATAAAATCCACGATTTTAGCCTAACAGCAAAACAAATTTACGGTTTTGAGAAACTAATTACGGTTTTAGGCTCAAAATTTGCGGTTTTATTAAAATATTATAAATAAATAGAGGATTCTACGGTTTGACTCAAATTGTATTGGATCTTTTTGTTTCCTTCTATTAAAATATTATACACATTCCATATAAAATATGTTATAAATATTAAAATATTAAAATATTCAATCAATATATATAAAAATATTTGAAATTAAACCTGCAACATCAATTCTAACAGTTGCTTTATATTAAAATATTATAAATGAAAGGAGGATACTAACAATTGCTTTTTACTTTTTAGACAGAAACCGTAATTTTTTTTTCCGGTTTGTAAAACTGTGAATTTAATTTGCGGTTTTGAAGAAGCTAAAAGTGTAAATTTAATTTGCAGAAAGTTGGCCTAAAACTATGAAAAAAAATTGCGGTTTGAACATTTTTCAAAATTTTGTCAAGTTGTAGAATTTAAAATTTATTATTTTTTTGGATGTTAATAAAAATTTCGGCTTCTTAAAATTTTACTGCTGAACATGAAGATATTTCTGTCCATCTAATTTTTGTTGATATAGTGTTCAATATTCTGCATCATATTAGTGCCAGATGACGATTTTGAGCATTCACAAAGCTTCCATTAATTATTGGTTTCCTGATAGTGAACCGATGCATATCAATAAAACCAGTCTCTTTTAACTTTATAGACAATTGACCTAAATATAAATGAATCAGGTAAACAAAAGGAGCTCAATGTTTTTAAGAAAGAGAGGGGGAGGGAAGCATCTTCCTGCCAGCTTCAGGTAACAAATTCCTGAGGCGTGATCAGCAATTTTGTTGACTTTTAGAAGAAAAGAAAAAAATTCAGAAAACATACTAATTGGTTTTTTCTCTCTAAAAATAACAAGAATCAAACCATGATTGGATGGTTTGGTCTCCCCATTTCCAGTCTACGACCCATAAAAATTATTCGGCCTATGTTTTTTAATCCTATCTTGGCCCTGTATCATCTTTCATAATATAACGAAGACACTTCCATTCACCACTACTATGTGCAGCCGTTAAAAGTTGGGAAACGGAACAGATTACAAGGTGGGCCAAGCATGGGCTAACTTGGGCGGCTCATTAAAAGTTGGTGACGCACACTCCCCCATTCACCACTACTATGTTTCCTGACTTTAGTTCTTTCTGAATGTTTTTCCGATTGAAAAAGAAAAGAGTGAGGCTACGGGACTATGCATAGCACGGTTTGGTCCGTGCTACGGCTTAATATTTAAATTTTTAAAATCTTAATGGTCGATCCGAACCGTTCAACATGATTATAAAATGAATATGTATTTGCAAACCAAATTTTACATTTTTTCGACTTATTTTACTATTTTTTTAGATAGGTAGAAAATCACTTGATCTGAAAATTCTGGACCATCCAAAAACAGTGATTTTCTACCTATCTAAAAAAATAGTAAAAAAATTCGAAAAAATATAAAATTTGGTTTGCAAGTACATATTCATTTTATAATCATGTTGAACAGTTTGGATCGACCGTTAGGATTTCGAAAACTCAAATATTGAGCCGTAGCACGGACCAATCTGTGCTATGCATAGTACCGTGGCCTCACTCAAAAGAAAAAGAGAGATCAGGACGAAATGTGTCTTACCAAAACATGTTAATTAAAATTTGCTATATATACCAAAAAATTTAATGAAGATAGAAGAGTTATAATCATCCTTATTGAAACATCGACTCAATTACTTGTTTTGTTTTTTATTCTTTGCGTTTTGTTTGTGTTCTTGTTCTTTCTTCCCAATTCATGTCATCTTTTACAATAATTTACAAAACTTAGAATGAGTTATGACATTCTCAACCAATTCTAATTAACAGGAAGAATTTCAAAAGATTAAATGTTCCATTTGTGCGCTTTATCAGGAGCTGATTTAAGACTTTGTTAAAGGTAACTAAGTTGTGTCTATAATTTTAAATTTTAAATTATGTATATTGAAATTTAATTGAATTTTCATTTGTTTAAAGATTTTATATACTTTAGCTTCTCCCATAAAATAACAAATTTATATTTGTAGCGTAGTGGTTAGAATTATATTTGGTGTTTGTGAATTCTTAGGTTCAATTTTCATTGAACACATTTTTTTTATCTTTTCACATATTACGTATTTTATAATTTAGCCCTTCTATTTAAATTTTTTAGTTCCGCCCCAGCGCTATGTGTTCATTGGACAATTGGTTGCCGCATCATGCTCACTCCAGACGGACAGTTCAATGAGTAAAATAAAAATGAAATTATTATTATTGCCATTAGGTGGATGTTTGTCGTCACGGCTGACACCAGCCACCAGGCAAGCGAACGTATATTCCAAGTTTTAGATTTGTACTTGAGTTATATCTTATATGTTATTTTCTCAACTATTCGTAGTATTAAAATTGGAACGTTGTATGTTTTAAAATTCAGTTAACTTTTTTTTTGAATATTTAAAATTAAAATAGTCGAATCGGTTTTTTAATTTTTTAAAAAGAACAATTTATCGTCTTAAATTGATGACTAATATTGCAAGCGTCTTAAAAAAGACGTTGTGAACCAGAGCCAGATAAAATTAAACTAGCTAGGCATTCCGGGTCGTAATGGCCAACCGCATTCACCAATAATGGATATCTTGGGAAAGAAACCAACAATAAAAAAAACATATAGAGAAGTAGAAAAATAATCTTTCTTCTTTATATCGAACGCAGAATTTATAATTTACGGAGGATTTCATATATATCCTTTCTAATATTAAAATTAGCTTTCTAAAATTTATAATATCATATATTTTCTTCTAACTTCAATAATTCTTACATTTACTTAAATTGTTGTTTTTTCTCTACATTTATAAATTCTCATTTTTGTCTTCTATTAATATAGTAAACTTTATCATGTAAAGTAAGAACTCTACTGTTATAAAGTTTTAAGTGTATTTCAAAATGTATAATGAGATGTGCATAATTTATGTCTCAGAATAGACTTCTTCAAAATAAATTATACTTTATAATTAATACTTTATACCACCTGAAAATCTTTCAAATAATATTCCCCTAATATCTGATTGAGTGCATTATTCTTGAGTTGGCATCTTAACAAATGCATGAGTCCTTTTATTTTTTCATTTTCCGTACATATTTGTTTTTTAACCATTTAACACGTGTTTTTTATTATGCCAAGCCGTCGAATTTCTATGTAAAATATTTTTTAATGGAATTTTACCTCCTAAGATTCATCACCAAAAAAAGTTTTCGCCTTCAAAGGATAAAATGTGCCCATCTTCTAATTAAACTGAATACAAATTTTTTTATACAAACACTCATTCATTTAGAGATTATGCTTTTGGAAATTCCAAAATAAGGAGGTATGCAATATGCATTGAGGATAATGCGATATGCAATATGCAATTGCCATTATGTGCACGTCACTAAGTTAAAAGATGGATATTTTCCTAACTAGAAAACTAAACTTTTTCCTTGTACAAATGATATGTTTTTAAACTTGAAATAAAAGTTAAATAGCAAAAAAAATATAATAAAAAAATTTTACTAAAAAAATTAATAAATGTTTAAATGTTTAAATTATTGAAATTTATAAGGATAAATATGATATTATAAATATTGGAAAAAAAAAAGTACGTAATTTTAATGTTTCTAATGGTAAATGTGAAAGTCTGCCTACAATTTATAAAATGGGACGAATAGAACAAGCTTGTTTGCAATTTCATATCGCATTATCCTCGGTCACTTTACTAGAACACCTTGCCCTGCTTTCTGTCTGTTCCAATGGAGACGAAGGTAGTTCTCTACCCAACCATGGGTGTAAGCCACATGATACCAATGATACAATTAGCCAAATTGTTCATAAATCATGGCGTCACTGTCGAAATCGCCGTAATCAACCCTCCGATGATGCCGACCGCAACCACTAAACTGATCTCCCAAGTTTCTTCCACCAACCCAGAAATCTCATTTAACCTTCTCCCACCCCTTCCAACTCCCTCTGAAGATGCCCCTACTCTAACGACTAACATGTTTAACCTTATACGATCAAACAACACAATGCTCCATTCTTACCTCCAGTCACAATCAAAGAACTCATCCATTGCTGCTTTGGTCATTGACTTCATCTGTATTGATGTATTGGATGTTGCAGCGGAGCTCGGCATCCCGGCATATATATTTTTTCCCACTGGAGCAAACAACCTTTCAGTGTTCCTTCGCATAGAAGAGTTGGTCTCTACTTGGGACCACACAAAGAAGGTTATTGGAAAAACTCCGATTGTGATACCTGGTGTTCCCCTGTTGCATGCATCCGATCTTCCAAAAGCGATGCTTGAGTTTGACACCAAGGATTTTGAGCTATTTATTAATGTGTTTAGGCGAATGCTGGAGTCAAAAGGTATTCTCATGAACACCTTCCAGTCGCTCGAACCTCGAGCAGTGATAAGTTTAAAAGATGAGCTCGGTCCCTTAATCCGGCCAGCACCACCTATTTATTGCATTGGACCGTTGGTCACAGCTCCAAGCGAAGGAGGTGCACATCCATGTCTGAAATGGCTGGATGCCCAGCCAAAGAAGAGTGTGGTATATCTTTCATTCGGCAGTGCTGGCAAATTCTCGGTCGAGCAATTGAGAGAAATAGCTTTGGGCATTGAGAAGAGTGGCCAAGAGTTCTTATGGGTGGTACGCAATCCGCCAAGTAACGACCCAAAAAAGCCATATGATCCATTGGATGAGCCAGACTTAGATGCATTGTTGCCAGAAGGGTTCTTGGACCGGACAAAGGAACAGGGCATCGTGGTGAAGTCATGGGCCCCACAAGTTGAGATTTTGCACCATGAGTCAGTTGGGGGATTTGTGAGTCACTGCGGTTGGAGCTCATTACTGGAGGCAATAACCAATGCTGTGCCAATTATCTGTTGGCCATTGTTTGCGGAGCAGAGGATGAACAGAGTCTTTTTGATTGAGGAAATGAAAGTTGGAGTTGAGCTCAAAGGTTGTGATGAAGGGTTGGTTTCAAGAGATGAATTGGCTGAGAAAGTGAAATGGCTGATGGAATCGGAAGGAGGTGAAGAGCTAAGAGGCAATGTGAGCGCTCATAGAATTAATGGTTTGGAGGCATTGAGAGAAGGGGGCTCATCAGATGCAGCTTTCTTGGAGTTCTTAGGAAATTTGAAACTGTAAAGTTCTTAAGGCCTTGTTCTAGCATGAATTAACTAATTTAATTTTGAATGGTGTTGTCAGTGTTGGATTTTGAATGGATTTGCAGGCTTAATTTGTTGTAACATTTGCATTTCCGAAGATTTCTATGAATTTGTCGTCATTTTAGGTGAATGTTGATAGAGACCCTATTTAGTTGGGTCCGTCATAGTATGATCAGTACGCTTGTTGTGTCTGTTTGGATTAATTTCACAAAACTTTTTTTGTATATTTGTGGGAAGCATATTGCATATAAGTAAACATATATATATATTTTTTAAATTCTGATATGCGTGCTCTCTGTTGTTGTTCTCCAGAAAATTTGACCTCTGTCAAGTATGCGACTTCTTAAAATTTTACTGCTGAACATGAACATATTTCTGTACATTAAAAGGATGAACTTCACCAAATTTTTCCTTCTGACATATTTTGTTCCTTTCCGGATATAGTGTTCATTGTTCAATATTCTATATTCTGCATCATATTAATTAGTGCTGGATGACGATTTTGGGCACTCACAAAACTTCCATTATATTGGTTTACTGATAGCGAACCGATGCATATCAATAAATTAAACCAGTCTCTTTTAACTTTATAGACAATTGACCTATGTATAAATGAATCTTGTTGGAGGAAGAATAAAGTTAATCCAAGAATAACACTATTTTTTTGAACTAATTTACATTTCAATTAGTAGCTATTTCTATTCTTTGTTTGTCTTTTGTGTGTTAGCTCACTATTCTATTAACTTAACTCTATTTTCAATTTTAAAATTAGCTCACTATTTTCATTAATTTACCCCTCCATCTTCCTGGCAGTTTCACGTACCAAATTGGGAAACATGTAAAAGACTGTACAATTTGAACTAAACTTATTATTCGTTGGGGCGTGATTAGCAATTTTGTAGGCTTTAAGAAAATAAAACATAATAATTTGTCAGTAAACATACTCATGGATCAAACCATGATTCGTTGGTTTGGTCTCCCCCATATCTTTTTAATCCTATCTCGTCCCCGCATCACCTTTCAAAATCTAACTAAGAAATTTCCAAAACAAAGAAATAAATATTCTAACGAAGACGCACTCCCCCATTCCCCACTACTATGTGCAGCCGTTACCCTGGACTTACTCTTCGTGGTTAAGCTGGAAAAAGGAGCAGATTACAAGGTTTTCAAGTTAAACGAGTCAGAGAAGAAAGATGGGCCAAGCATGGGCTAACTTTTTTTTTATTCAAAGCCCGTAGGCAAGCATGGGCTAACTTGGGGGGCTGATTAAAATTTGGTCACGCACACTTCCCCATACACCACTACTATGTTTCCTGACTTTAGTTTTTTTTTTTAGAAAAGACTTTAGTTCTTTCTGAATGTTTTTCTGATTGGAAAAAAAAAGAGATAAAATCAGGACGTGGGAATTGTTTTAAAAAAATATCACTAAATCTTGAAAATTTACGAAATTAACATGATTATAACTTTTTTTACAAAAATCATCTCCACCGGAAATAAGACTCGGTATGAAAATTTAAAAACCGGATACGATATTCGGTATTACATGCCACACAATGTTACACAGAGCATAACCCATTTCAATTTTAAAATCGTACTGGAAACGGGGCCGGATTTCATTTTGAGAAACCGAATAGCATGGCCGGTTTTGATTTTTCTGATTTTTTTATTTTTTTTCTTTGCATTACCGGACCTAATGGCCGGTTTTATATATATTTTGTTTTTCAATTTGTCAAACGACGTTGTGAATTTGTTTGCTTTTATGTTTTATTTATTTATATCTAATGTATTGTAGGGTTTGTTATAAATACCCTCCATCTTCTCCCTTCCAGTGTGAGCCACTCTTTTTATTTTCTTTCTTCTTAGTCCTTAGTTCAGCACAATATCAAGGTCTACATATCAAGTGATGAAAAATCTACAAATATTTTAGGTTGTAAAATTGAAAATGATTTAGAGAGTTGATTGTTAATTAATTTTCTCACTAAACTGAAATTGGGATCAGGTTTCTAATTCCACAAACCGAGCCCCACATCTAGTTTTTATTTATTCGATTTTCCCAGTTTTCAAATTTATACCGAACGCTATTTATGGTGGAGATGGTTTTTGTAACAAAAATTGTAATCATATTGGTTTCATAAATTTTTAAAATTTAGTGATGTTGTTTAAAAAAAATTCGTGCTAGGGCCTACGCTTCACGAAATGTGTCTAATTAAAATATGTTAATAAAAATTTGCTATATATATCAAAAAAATAATATGAAGAGAAAAGAGTTATAATCATCCTTGTTGAAACATGACTCAATTACTTGTTTCTCCGGGCTCTTTTATTTTCTTGTTCTTTCTTCTCAATTCTTGTTGTCTTTTACAATAATTCCACAAAAAATTACAAAAACTTTGACTGGGTTATGACATTCTCAACCAATTCTAATTAACGGGAAGAATCCGAAATTATTAAAACCAACAATCAAGAGTCTGATGTACCTGGTCAATGTCAAATATGTTCCATTTGTGTGCTCCGTGTTCATTGGTCAATTAATTACCGCATGTTCAGGCTCCAAAAGTCCAGGTTAAGGAGTAAAATAAATGAATTATAATTGCCATTAGGTGGATGTATGTCGTCACGGCTGACACCAGGCAATTAAGCGAACGTGTATTCCAAGATTTGGAATATTTAAAATTAAAAGAGGCGATTCGGTTTTTAAATTAATAAAGAACTATTTATCGTCTTTAATTGATTTTTCTACAAATTTAAATTGGATGTACTAAATTGGATTAAAAAGGTCTATATTGTAAGCGTTTTCAAGAATTAATACAAGATCAATGGATTAAAAGATCAAAGCACATACCTAATCTAATAATTGTTTTTCGATGTATTGTACTAACTGAACTTAAAAAAATTTATGCCATTTTTATTAATGTCCAAAATTAATTATAAATTATTAATTATACTGATATTTTAAAAAATGCCCAAACCGGTTAAAAAATGGCCGGTTGGGAATTTTTTTTTCCAGTTTCAGACCCTATAAATACCCCTTTCTCTCATCTACCTCTTACAACTCACTCAAATTCACATAATAGAAAGAGAGAAAGAGAGGAAGAAAAAGAGAGAAAGAGAGGAAGAGAAAGAGAAGGCGATTTCTGATACGATTTTATGGGTGACAAAAGGATGAACAATCAACTAAGGTACATCGTTCCTTCATTCGAGAGGAGGGTCAATTACTGATCGAGGTAAAAATGAGGAGAAAAAAAGAACTGTCAAGTATGTCGTGATAAAAAGAACTGTCAAATATGTCTTGATAAAAAGAACTGTCAAGTATGTCTGATGGAGAAAATTTTTAGACGGCTTATTCGGTATGAAATTTCAGACGATGATTTTGTGGAAAACCCCTATGGCTACGGTTTGAAAAAAAAAAAAGGTTGATCCAGAGCCTTCAACATCGGACGATGAGTTTGTTCCGTATACTGGTAAGGCTAGCACTTCGTTTGTTGTCACTGATCCAGATATGGCAACATCGTACGAGGAGTTTGTTCCCTATACTTTCAAGGCTCGTTCTAAGAAGTAGTATTATTAGAGTTCAAAATTTGAATGTATTTGAGTTAAATGCATTTTATTTTAATGTAGATTCGATGTTTCTCTAAATTTTCATTAAAAGAACCAAATTTTTTGTTTAAGTAGAAATCCCAATATTAATTTTTGGATATGGTAAAAAACAGTATAGTTACAAAAACTAACATTCAACTAACTTATAACTTAGTCTAAATAAAATCCACACAAATTGCAAATAAAATAGTTCTCAAAGCTGCATCTAGATAAACAAGTTCACAATTTGCATACAAACATTAATTTAAATCACCTATTACTACGCCTAAACGGTATTCTGAGAAACCGACCAGTTCTAAAAGATGGCCTACCAGATGGCTCTACTTGGCTTCCAGATTCCCTTGTACGCCTACCAGTTGACCTCCTTGGTTGGCTACCAGATGGCTCTCCTTGCACCCCAACCGCTTCTCCTCCCATGGCAACTGCCTCTTCCATTGCTTCTGTAAACATAGCAGATGAATCTAAACGGCTTGTAGCTGTGCTACACCATGACCCTTGTGACCTAGTTGCCTCTGCGATAACTCGCTCATTTTCTGCTACATTTGCTGCATTTCTGGCATCTGCATTGCATTTGTTACTAAGTAAGCTAGTCAAAATTGGAATGAAATATATTTTTTTATGAATGTTACATACATCTTATATTCCTGTCGGTAGTGGAACGACGAGCCTGATGCCCCATTCACCTACCTTGCATTTTGTCCATGGTTATTACATGACGGGTGTGTTTTCTCCTCCCAACCCTAATTCAAGCCTTAATAGGAAGAATTCTAGGAGAATCACAAACTGGTCATTAGCCTATATTGCCATATGGAACAAACACCTCACTCCAAGTACTTTCAAGATAGTTCACAGTATACCAGTTTACAACAAATTGGTTCTCGCTCCAGTTTCTTGCACGATAAACCGCTAAGACATGAGCGCACAGAATAAATGTTAATTGGATACCTCTGCATGTACATTTTATTTTGTTGCCGGGCCCGTGTGTCACAATATATTGGAACTCTCTATGAATAATGCCTATACTTCCACTGGACTCGCGGGTGACTGGAACGTACTCATTTGGGGATAAAACTTGGTACTAACCTTCACCGTGCGTATAAGGGACCAAATGTATTTTGCAGCTTTGAGCCACCATTTTTTGAACTTGAGCTCTACAAAAATCAGAAAATAACTGATTTTCCTTTTTTAAATCCATGGCTCGCTTCTGCCGCTTAATAAACCATATGTTGTAGTTATATAACGTATCCTCTACAATGGTAGCCACAGACATTCTCCGGCTCATCCGAAAGACATTGTTCAGTGACTCAGAGCTGTTTGTGGTCATGATACAAAATCGGTATCCTCCATCACAAGTTTGGAAAATCTTCTCATAATTGGACGGCTCCATCATATCATTGGGACGTACTTTGCCCACCTTCTTTAAAAATGCATTACACATTGGATTTAGCTGCACAAGAACAAAGATGTGTTACTTCATTTGTCTCATCTACTTATAAAATAATTAAACGAAATGTTATAAATTAGACATACCACTGTAAACTCTTCGAACATCTCTTTCAATCTTCTTGGCTTCTTCTTCCTGGCTCCTTGTTTGAACCTCCATTTGAACCACTTGTCATTTCCATAATTCTGGACCAGGTTGTCAGCAAGATGTTGCATACAAAACCTGTGCATAAAAAGTTCTCGTGACCATCCGTATTCTACTTTCAGTGCTGATTTGATTCTCTTGTGCTGGTCCGATATAACACAGACTAATCTATTAGCTCCAAGCACTTCATTTCTCAACCACTGCAAGAAAAAACCCCAATTCTCACCATCCTCCTTCTGCACAATTGCAAATGCTATAGGCAGCAATTGGTTCTCTGCATCATAGCAGCAAGCTATCAAAAGCCTCCCATCATACCGCCCAGACAAGGAACATGCATATATACTCATTGGTCTCAAGTATTGAAGCGCTACAATTCATGGACCAAAAGCTCATGCTACCGCCCTGAATTGAGCAACTCCTTCAATAAGCTCTTCGTGTTTATCTCGTACATGACAAATCAGAAATTGATACTTAGAGCCGGGATTCTTATTGAAGATTTCCATAAGCAGTGGTTCCAGCAAGCTGTATGAACCCTCCCAGCTTCCAAATTGTCGGGCTATTGGAAGCTCACGACCCCACCACATTCGATTGTATTTCGGAGTTACATTGTCATACTTAACCCTCGCACAGTTTGCCACCCCTCCACCTCCATTTTTTGACTGGTTTGGACATTTTTAAAAATACCCAGCTAAGCTGGATATAATTAATAATTTGTAATTAATTTTGAATATTAATAAAAATGTCGGCTTCTTTAGAAACATATATCATGATCCAGAGGTTTTAAAATAAATAAATTTGTACCAAAACCCATGTTTTTAATAATTTTTGATATATTTATATTGTCGAAAACAAATAAAAAAAGTTGGAATATTTGTACGTGGCTTGTGATCTAAATCTAAATCAAATTAACGCTTTCATCATTTGAAACACATCCGATGTTTCTTTCTTTTTATTAAGCCCACAAACCTCATTAGCGAGGTTAAGTTCGTATTATCTTCAATATATACCATGCATTGTGCTTTAATTACTGTATAACATTTGTCCAGCACTTGGAGTATGTAACTGGCTAGTCACTGCCACCAGAGCATTTATTTTTATATTAGATATTTGAGAAAATTGTAGATATTTTGGATTTACAAACTTGTAGATATTAACTAGGCATCCCGGGTCGTAATGGCCAAGCGCATTCACCAATATCTTGGAAAAGCCACCAAAATAGAACAAGAATATAGGGAGGTAGAAACGAATCTTTCTTCTTTACAGATTTACAATTTACGGAGTATTGAGTGAGGCTACGGTGCTATGTAGCACGGATTGGGTCCGTGCTACGGCTCAAAATTTGACTTTTTAAAATTCTAACGGTCGATCCGAACCATTCAACATGATTATAAAATGAATATGTACTTGCAAACCAAATTTTATATTTTCTCGAATTTTTTTACTATTTTTTTAGATAGGCTGTTTTTGGATGGTCCACAATGTTCAGATCAAGTGATTTTCGGAAAAATAGTAAAAAAAATCGATAAGTCAAATTTTGAGCCGTAGCACAGACCCAATCCGTGCTATGCATAGCACCGTAGCCTCACTCCGGAGGATTTCATATATATCCTTTCAAATTTAAAAATTATCTTTCTATAATTTATAATATTATTTTTATTCTTCTAATTTAAAAAAATTCTTCTGCTTCCTCAATTTGTTGTTTTTTTTTTCTATGTTAATATATTCTTATTTAATCTTCTATTATCATATAAGAAACATTCAATTTAAGAGAGGAGTCTATTATTATAGAATTGAGGAGACTCAAATATCTCTATATTTTGTGCCTCCATCATGTTTTCTCTTTTTATTTTTCTAATAACGAGAATAAAAATAAAACAGTTAGTTGTGATCTTTATTATTCTCTCTAGATTACATAAAAAATACATTTTTCAATTTTGATTTTATAATCAATAAATTGAAATTTTCATTGTACAAAATTTATTCACATCAGTATATTTTTTTGAATCTCTTGATTCATACAAAAATCGAAAGGTTGTGATTTTTTACGTGTGCTTAGAGAAATAATATAAATCATATCTCCCTGTTTTATTTTAATATATAAGTGTTAAATTTTATAATAATTTAAAAAATTAAAGCACAAGAAAGGCACAAAACATAAAAGCGTTTGAACCCTACACTATAAAATTTCAGTTTATTTCAAAAAGTATATATAAAGAAGAGGTGCATAATTTAATTTCTCATAACATACCTCTTCATGACGAGAGAGTTTTCAATTTCTATATTTAAACCATCCTAAAATCTTTCAAATAATATTATCCTAATATTTAATTAAGGAGTGCATTATTCATGCGTAGACGACATCTTTTAACACATGCATGAGTCATTTTTAATTTTTTATTGTTCTTCCATATTTTTTTTTTCGAACCATTAACACGTGTGTGCTTTTTGGGTTATGCCTAGCCGTCGAATTTCTATGTAAAATAATTTTTCAATAGAATTTTACTTCAAGAGTATAGTCACCAAGAAAGTTCTTCTTCAAACGAATTTCCACTGAAATGTGCCGATTATCCAATTAAACTTTTTTTTGAAAGAAACATAAAGATCAAGCTTTCAAATTTCATATCCTTATTACAACAAAAAAAAATTCTTATTAGAATTTTGAACTCATAACCTCCTATATAAAGATTATGTGCATTTGCCACTAGACCAAATGTTAGATCTTGATCATCCAATTAAACTGAATATTTTTTTTAAAATAAGCACTCTTTCAATTAGGAATTATGCTTTTGAAAAAGTCTAAAATAAGGAGATATGCAAGTTTGAAATTCACGGAAGTGTCGTACGCATAAATGTCACTATGTGCACGCCCCTAGTAGATAAATAAAATATTTCTCTCTGCAGACTAGCTAAATAGACCGATATTTTTATTAATACCCAAAAAAAAAACAAATTATCAAATCTGCCCCCACCCCAAATTTATTTTTAAATCTACTCCAACCGCCCGTCCACTGGGAAGTCCACTTTCCCCACCAGACCGCCCAGCAGCTGGGCGGTCCACTAGTGTTTTTTTTTTTTTTTAAGGAGACAATATCAAGATGTTGAATTCTTAACGCTAAAAATTCGGATTTTTTTTTAAATATTAGTTAGATTACTTCTTTTAAGCATATTTATACTAAAATGCGCTAAATTACTTGGAATTATGTTAAATTACGTTGAATTA
Source organism: Carex littledalei (assembly GCA_011114355.1). NCBI lineage: Eukaryota > Viridiplantae > Streptophyta > Magnoliopsida > Poales > Cyperaceae > Carex > Carex littledalei. Next base: position 11,211,486 of record CM022081.1, read on the forward strand.
CACTAAATTACGCTAAATAACAATAACTTCTCTAATTATGTTAAAATACGGTAAATTACGCTAAACTACGCAAAATTATGCTAAAGTAGACCGATTTTGTGCCATCTTTCATGAATCATAAAAAATAGTAAAAAAAATTCCAAAAATAGTAAAAATTGGTATTCTACAATTTCATTATATAACTAATTTACTGAACTACTTGGATTGAATAATAGAAATGAAAATCTTGTTGTTTCAAGCAATTCTCTTTTAGTCTATTTGACTAATTTGCAAAACATACAATTATTGAATTTTACGATTTTCTCTATTTTAGAAATAGTGCAGGTTCAAGACAATTGGAACTGCAATTAAGAGCACTTGAACTGAAGAAATCATCAAGTTATTTATCAAGAATTTAAACTGTAAAATTATATTTGGTAAAGTAGCTTTGATGTTGATTCACAGGGACAAATCGTTAGAACATTTAACAAAATGTTCAGACGTTTATCAGTGTGAAAAATCTAGAAATTAATCGATTAAAAGCTGAAAAAATACTCTAAAATGTTGTGAACGTTTGTCAAAACGTCTGGACGTTTTAATTCATTTTTCAGACTTCAAAATAACATTGTAGTCGATAAATTTCCAGGGAAAAACGTCGTGCAACGTTTATTAAACGTTAGAAACATTTTAGGAACTTTCACAGAAATTTGAATTTTTGAACTAAAACGTTTTCTACGTTTTACAAAACGTTGGGACGTTTTATGGCATATAGCTTATTTGAAAGCTGCCACTATAAATAGAACCTTAGGGTTCTCCTCCCAACTAAGACAGCCGACCCTAATCATTTCAAAAGCAATTTTCTGTGAGCTCAAGTTCCTCCATTGTTATGAGAACAAAAACTTCAATATCCATCAAACAACCTCAAATCCACTTCACTAATCTTAAGTTAGATTAGGTTAGAGTGAGTTCTTGAGTATTCATCTTGAGATTTCAAACTTAGAGACTTTGTTCTCGATTCTAGTTGGCCGTGTGACTTCCCATTGGTTGTAAGGGCTCACCGGTTCACAAGTTGTAACCTTTCTCCTTTGGGTAATAGAAAGGCGCACCGAGAAGCGGTTGCGACGCCCCGGAGACGTAGGCATTTTAAGCCGAACTCCGTTATCACTCCTTGTGTCAAATCTCTCTAAACTCATCTACTTTATTTTATTTGCAATTATTTCTTTATTTTCGAAATTAGTGGTGCCTAAGGGACAACAAAGTGGTATCAGAGCGCGTCACTCAAATTAAGACTCACTTAATTCGAGCTTACCGATCTAAAATGACACCCATTAGATATGTGAAAGAGTCTCCAACCTTTGGGAGCACTACCAAAGATTTTAGTCATTGGAAAAGAACCATGATGAACTATCTAAACATCCTTGAAGTTTGGGAGGTTATTGAGAACGGTTATGAACCGACATACACTACTCCTACCAACAATGAGGCCAAGGTTGAAACACTTCCATCTACCGAATTAAAGAAAGTAAATGACCTTGCCGTTAATGCAATATACAATGCGGTAAGTGAATCGGTTGCATTAATATTTGGTAACACAACAAATGCAAAAGAAATGTGGGATACTCTTGTAAACCGGTACGAGGGTAATACCCAAATAAAACGAACTAAAATAGCTGGTTTAGAGACCAAATTTGAAACATTTAAAGTAGAAAATGGTGAAAACATTGAGGATATGTATAATAGGCTTATGCATATTCAAAATGAATTTATTGAATTAGGAGAACCGTTTTCTAACGATAAAATTGTAGGAAAGCTTCTCCGAGTAATGCTTAGGAGACCTAGATGGGACGGATTGGTGAGTGCCCTAGAAGCAATTCATGGGACACAAAAAACTTCACACCGGATGAACTCTATGCTCATTTCCGGAGCTTTGAAGAAAAGCTCATACAAGCCGGTGAGCTCAAACAAGAGCCAAAAACAAAAACTGTGGCTTTTCCGGCTCAAAACCACCGAAACCACCCAAGTTCCTCAAATAACCGTCCATCAAGCGACTCTTTTATAAACAAAATAGAACATGAAACCTCTAATGATGCCTTTCTCTTAGCCAAAATGTTCCAAGCCATGCTCAACTTCGAACGCAAATACAACAAGGAACGTGAAGAAGGAAACAAACGAGTTGTTTGTTTTGCATGTGAAAGAGAAGGCCATACCATCCAAACTTGCTTCAAGCTATTTCCCAACTTGAAGAACAAGGATAGTGAAGGGCAACATGACCGAAGGCCCAAGCAAAAGTACGAAGGGTACAAAAGCAAGAAGAAGGCCAAGGCAATGCAAGCCTTATTTTGTATCGACTCCGATGAAAGCGATAGAGAAGAATCCAACTCGGATTCGGGTGATGAACAAGAGATCAACATCGCTTTGATGGCAATAGTAAATGAAGGTTCGGCAATGATTGACTTGGATACAATCATTGCAAACAAAAACATAACCGACGAGACCACCATCGAATTCCTCAAAAATCTTATCAACTCAAAAATCAACAAGGAGTCGGAGGATTCTACCAAAGCCTCCACAAGCTCCACCATTGAGGTAGAGGTTGGTCTCATCGAAACCTCAACTAACACCATCATTGAGGTAGATGATGCATCCATAGAAGATTCAACAAACTCCTCAAATGAGGTACATCTTATCTCTTTTCCTAGCCGGTACATGTCTTCCATTGACTTGACCGACCCCGACTACCATCTAAATGGTTACCGAGTTAGGAAAGATGAATCCAAAATTGACTTGAATGAAAATTATATAGAGACAAATGAGACAAGCACGTTCATGGATGAAACTCTAATGAATTATAATGCACCTAGGTTGCTTGAGGAATCTAAAAAGACTGTGCGTGAAAAGGAAGGTACCATACAAAAGTTAAAATCACAACTTCTTCAATTTGAGTCTAAAATAAAAGATTTAGAATTGGAACTACTTAAATCACATTCTTGTCAATCACACATAGGGGATATAGAGATGTTAAAAGTGAAAATCCAAACTCTAGAGACCGAAAATAGGGCTTTAAGATCTCCTAGTGAATTCTCAAATGTCACTAGTCTCAATCTCTACTATGTAGATAATTTGATCAATGCCAATTTGAATCGAAAAGTCGGTACAATGGGCATTGGATACAAGAAGGGTCAATCCTCATTTGAATCAAATTATTCACAAAGCCCAAAAGAAAAAGGGGAACCTACTCAAAACTTAAATATAAATAAATTCAAGTTCAATTGACTCCATTAAAAAGTTAGTTAAATTAGACCTAGTCCGTGGTTTACCAACACACAAATTAGAAATCGTAGGATTGTGTGATGCTTGTGTCCAAGGCAAACAAACCAAAAATTGCTTTAAGTCCAAAGATATGGTCTCAACCGATCAACCATTGCAATTACTACATATGGACTTATTTGGACCAATTAGTGTACCAAGTTTAGCTAGAAAGAAATATGCATATGTAATTGTAGATGACTATAGTCGCTTTACTTGGGTTATATTTTTGTAACATAAGGATGAAGCAATAGAAAACTTCATTAGATTTTGCAATTGTGTTGAAAATGAAAATGGCACAAAAATCATTCGTATTCGAAGTGATCATGGGGGTGAATTTGAGAATGCAAAATTTGATGAAGTATGCTCTAAAAGAGGATATAAACATGAATATTCGGCTCCTCGCATACCTCAACAAAACGGGGTTGTTGAGAGGAAAAACCGAACATTACAAGAGCTTGCCCGAACCATGCTAAATGAATACCCTTTGCCCAAACACCTTTGGGCCGAAGCGGTCAATACGGCTTGCTACGTGATCAATCGCGTTAGCATAAGGTTGATATTGAAGAAAACACCTTATGAGCTATGGAAGGAGTATAAACCAAAAATATCTCATCTTAGAGTATTTGGATCGAAATGCTTCGTGCTTAACGAATCACCTAAAATCACAAAATTCGATTCTAAGTCTATTGAGAGAATATTTGTGGGGTACTCCTTGACAAGTAAAGCCTATAGAATTTACATTGCATCTCATCAAATTGTAATTGAATCCGTACATGTCAAATTTGATGGGGCTACTAATCAAAAGGTTGAGAAATGTATTCAAATTGTAGGTGTTGAAGATGCCGAGCTCGAGAATGATGAGGTTGAAGATACAAACAACAACATTGAGCAACCACTCGAGCAAGAGCAACCCGAAGAAAATCCATTGAACGAATCAATGCAAACCGAGGAGGCACAATCTTCACAATTTATATATCAACCCCCCAAGACCTAAGGAAAGTTTCCTCTCACCCTCTTTCTAATGTGATTGGAAATCCTAGGGAAGGGGTTATGACTAGATCGGGATTAAATCAAATGATTGCCTATTGTGTATTCGTATCAAATGTAGAACCCAAAAACTTCAAAGATGCCAATGGGGATTCAAATTGGATTTGTGCCATGCAAGAAGAACTTGCTCAATTTGAAAGGAACAAAGTTTGGGTACTAGTACCTAAGCTAAGGGACCGAATGATTATTGGAACTAAATGGGTCTTTAGAAATAAGAAAGATGAAAATGGAAATGTTGTTCGGAACAAAGCTAGGTTAGTAGCTCAAGGGTATAAACAACAAGAGAGTATTGATTTTGAAGAAACATTCGCACCTGTAGCTCGTCTAGAATCCATTCGAATGCTTTTAGCATATGCCTCCAACAAAAGTTTCACTCTATTCCAAATGGATGTTAAAAGTGTATTTTTGAATGGATTTATAGACGAAGAAGTATACGTGAATCAACCACCCGGTTTTGTTGACCCGGCATTTCCTAACCATGTCTATAGACTCACCAAAGCACTTTATGGCCTTAAACAAGCTCCTAGAGCATGGTACGGTAGACTTAGTTCCTTTCTAATTGAAAATGGATTCACAAGGGGAAAGAATGACACAACTCTTTTTGCAAAGAAAAGAAATGATTCAATTTTAATAGTGCAAATTTATGTCGATGATATTATTTTTGGTTCACCTAATGCGGCACTTGCCAAGAAATTTTCTTCTCTTATAAGTAGTGAATTCGAGATGAGCATGATGGGTGAATTAAATTTCTTCTTGGAGCTCCAAATCAAGCAACTCTCGGATGGCATCTTTGTGAGCCAAACCAAGTACGCCAAGGAGTTGGTGAAGAAGTTTGGAATGACCGAGAGCAAGACGAGTCCAACACCAATGGCTATCAACGCAAATCTTGACTCGGATCCAAGCAGCACATCCGTGGACATCACCCAATACCGAGCTATAATAGGTAGTCTACTTTATTTAACCGCTAGTAGACCCGATATTATGTTTGCCGTATGTCTATGTGCTAGGTTTCAATCCAATCCCAAAGAGTTGCATTTGAAAGCCGTTAAACGAATTGTTAAATATATCAAAGGCACTTTAAATTTGGGATTGTGGTATGGTAAACAATCAGAATTAAATTTGATAGGATACACCGATGCCGATTTTGCCAGAGACCGAATGGATAGAAAGAGTACAAGTGGTACATATTAATTTCTTGGCAGATCACTTGTCTCATGGTCTAGTCGTAAACAAACCTCGGTTGCGCTTTCCACTGCGAAAGCCGAGTATGTTGCGGCCGGTAGTTGTTGCACACAAATTTTATGGATGATCCAAACCTTAAATGATTATGAAATTCGCTTCCGCAACGTACCAATTATGTGTGACAATACCAGTGCCATTATGATATCCAAAAATTCGGTTCTTCATTCTAGAACTAAGCACATAGAAATAAGGCATCATTTTATTAGGGATCATGTTGAAAAAGGTGAAGTCCAACTCATTCATATTGATACCAAAAATCAAATTGCCGACATTTTTACCAAGCCCTTAAATACTCAACAACACAATGAATTGAGGTTTAAATTAGGCATGCTCGAATTTAAGGACTGAAATATTTCAATCTCATATCCATCTCATATCTATTGAGAGCATAGCAATTAATTAGTTCATCTTAAGACAAAAATGCCAGAGAGAAACGTTAGAACGTTTATGAACCTTACTTCAAAACCTATCAAAATGACCTAAAATGTCACAAACGTTTTACAAAACGTTTGGACGTTTTTCTCAATCCTAAAACTTCGAAAATTCATCTGAGAAAAGAAGAAAATCGTCTGGAACGTTATGCAAAACGTTGCAACGTTTTGCTTGTTCTTCCTGTCCGAAATGTTCAAACTTCTATAAATGCAAAATATTTCCAATCGTCTGGAACGTTTTAGAAAACGTTTGAATGTTTCTTTGTGCTCCACTCTACCGAATTTTCACAACTCGGAAATCAACCAAATCATCTGAGACGTTTGGTCAAACGTCGTAACGTTTTCTCGATTATTAATTCTCAAATTCCGAAATAAGTCATCATTGAAAAATTCCCAAAACGTTGTAGACGTTTCCCTAACCGTTCTGACGTTTTTCCTGTCAAATTAAAATCCAAAATTTAAATTTTCATCTACAAATGACAAGAGAAAAACGTTACACGACGTTTTATAAACGTCCCAGACGTTTTCGGCGCCGCCTCTAAAACCCTGCTGCGAACTGACGCGTTCTTCACTTCCTCCCTTCTTCTTAAACCGTGTCTCTCTCTCTTTCACCTCTTCTCTCCGCCACCTTTCACCTTCCTTCTCCATTTTGACTACCATAAACCACAAAATCACCTACTCTAAAGTGATTTCTTCTCTCCTCTCAACTCTCTTCCCATTTCTTCTCTTCAAATCAAGGTTTTCTTCTCTTCAAATCAAGGTTTTCTTCCTCTTTCCTTCTCTCCACCAAAACCCTACCATTAGCCACTTCTTCGAATTCGGCAATCCGACTGCTCAATCGACGATCCGTCTTCACCATTGTGCTTGTAGAGTCGCTCTCTTCACGGATCTATGCTCTATTCTCACATCGGTAACTTTCAACTTTTCTCTCAAAACAATGGCTCCAAAACTTGCAAAACTCAATGCAATTAGAAATAAAAGGGCCCGAACCGAAGCGGGTCAGTCAAGTAGAACTGAAATTGAACCGGACACGAATCTCTTTCGATCCAACACTTATCTTTTCCGAAATCCCATTGCCCATACCAATTTCACTGGTCAATTTTCGGATCGGAAATTGTCTAATTGTTACTACTTTGACAAAGCCTCGGTTACCTTTCGATTTCCCGACGATGATAAAATTATCGGGTATATCCATCATTGGCCTTGGGAATCTTTGCTAACTTGCGATGAACCATATAGTGAGATGATTACCAAAATCTTCTACTCCAACCTCACTTTTTCCGACGAACCCTTTCTAGTGAAATCCTACGTATGCGGGCGAGAAATTATTCTATCTCTGGAAAATGTGGCCAATTGGCTTGGTTTGTCAAATGAGGGTGAAGAAACCTATCTCCTTCGAAATTGGCCCGATCAAGCCTTAGAATCCGCCGATCACTACAAAACCTGGTTTGATCGACGTAACCATGGCGGTGGACCCCTCTATGCCTCACATCTTCCATCTCTACATCGTTTGCTTTTTCTTCTTATCAACAACATTCTCGTACCCAAAGCAACGATCAAATCAAATATAGAGCGGGGTCCAATGTACTACTTGCGGCATCTCATTACTCGAGATGATAAAAGGTTCAACATCCCGTACATAATTCTTCGCCACATGATCGTTTGCTACACAAGCTCCGTTGCCACTCTACCTTACGGTCATATAATTCATCGAATGATTCGCCAAAATGGCATAACCATTCCAAGTCATCTCATTGGTAACGAACCACACCATTTGCTTGATGTTCTACCCAAACATGGTTGGATCAAAGGTCATTCGGACTCGGGCTTACCAATGCTCAAACCCGACGGACGACCTATCAATGATTGGATAAATGCTCCCAATGCCCAACCAAACCAATATTGGGATCCGTATGAAGAAGAACCGCCGGTACACAATGATCCGCCACCGGTACCACAAATGACTCAAGGCGAGATCTCTCAAGGAGCGGAAAATCACTTGGCTTGGATTATTCAACACATGCAACAATACCAAGTATCCAATACCAATGAATTTACCGAGATTAGGAAAGATCTTAAAGACTTGAAGGAAGATGCGCGCAAAAACCGAATCTGAGGCCGCAAAAACGCCAAAGCAATCAATGATATTGATATCACTATCACCGAACTTGCTCGGCGCTTTGTGAAGCAATATGGTGCTTCTAGTGGTGCGACCACTAGTGCCGCTCATATTCCTTCCGAAGATGACGATGAAGAAGATGATGAAGAAGGTGACGACGGAGATGACGAAGATGACCCCGCATTTTAAAAATCTCCTTGCTCTTTTTAAGTTGATAAATTTGCTAAGTGATTGCTATGCTATGTCTTTGTTATGCTATGAACTTCTATTATTTTTATCTTGCATGATTTGAACCTCTTTTGCTTAGGATATTTATGATATTAATATGACTCTTTGAATTATGGTATCGATATGGATCTTTGATATATGCTTCCATGATTATTTATAAACTTGCTATCTTACATGCTTTGATATATCATTTGTGATGCCATGAATAACTCTCACATTTTATTCTTCACATATTATAAAATTGAGGGGGAGTGCATCTTTTGAGGGGGAGCACTATTAATTGTGCTATTTGATGCTATTTTGTCTCCCTTTCATCGATTTCCAAAAGGGGAAGAAAATGCAAGACATGCAAAAACCGATTAATTGGGAAATTAAAAATTTGGGAAAATTCGATTTATGCACTTACTTGCGTTGTATGTTTTGCAAATCGTCAAAAAAGGAAGATTGTTGTTTCAAGCAATTCTCTTTTAGTCTATTTGACTAATTTGCAAAACATACAATTATTGAATTTTACGATTTTCTCTATTTTATAAATAGTGCAGGTTCAAGACAATTGGAATTGCAATTAAGAGCACTTGAACTGAAGAAATCATCAAGTTATTTATCAAGAATTTAAACTGTAAAATTATATTTAGTAAAGTAGCTTTGATGTTGATTCACAGGGACAAATCGTTAAAACGTTTAACAAAACGTTCAGACGTTTATCAGTGTGAAAAATCTAGAAATTAATCGATTAAAAGCTGAAAAAATACTCTAAAACGTTGTGAACGTTTGTCAAAACGTCTGGACGTTTTAATTCATTTTTCAGACTTCAAAATAACATTTTAGTCGATAAATTTCCAGGGAAAAACGTCGTGTAACGTTTATTAAACGTTGGAAACGTTTTAGGAACTTTCACAGAAATTTGAATTTTTGAACTAAAATATTTTCTACGTTTTACAAAACGTTGGGACGTTTTATGGCAGATAGCTTATTTGAAAGCTGCCACTATAAATAGAACCTTAGGGTTCTCCTCCCAACTAAGACAGCCGACCCTAATCATTTCAAAAGCAATTTTCTGTGAGCTCAAGTTCCTCCATTGTTATGAGAACAAAAACTTCAATATCCCTAAAACAACCTCAAATCCACTTCACTAATCTTAAGTTAGATTAGGTTAGAGTGAGTTCTTGAGTGTTCATCTTGAGATTTCAAACTTAGAGACTTCGTTCTCGATTCTAGTTGGCCGTGTGACTTCCCATTGGTTGTAAGGGCTCACCGGTTCACAAGTTGTAACATTTCTCCTTTGGGTAATAGAAAGGTGCACCGAGAAGAGGTTGCGACGCCCCGGAGACGTAGGCATTTTAAGCCGAACTCCGTTATCAATCCTTGTGTCAAATCTCTCTAAACTCATCTACTTTATTTTATTTGCAATTATTTCTTTATTTTCGAAATTAGTGGTGCCTAAGGGACAACAAATCTTAATCGGAAACTTCAACTCAAGTTTTGAGGGTCTTCCCTTTGTTTTTTGGCAATTCTGAATTTTGGAATCCAGCATTGCTAGCACGGACGCATGCGCATTTTTGCAAGATTTCCGAAAACTGGTCATTTGCTGAAATCGGACACTCGAGCGCCGTTTTATGACCGTTTGAAGTTTCATCGTCGTTTTCGCCATTTTAGTGAAGATATCGTCCATATTCATATGTAATTTATTGTAATTTACCGTATTTTAGCGTAATGTAATGTAATTTAGTGCAATTTAACTTAATATAGTGTAACTCAACGTAATTTAACATAATTCCAAGTAATTTAGTGTATTTTAGTATAAATATGCTTAAAAGAAGTAATCTAACTAATATTTAAAAAAAAAAAATCGAATTTTTAGCGTTAAGAATTCAGCATCTTGATATTCATATTGTCTCTAAAAAAAATAAAAAAAAATTCACTAGCGGACCGCCCAACTACTGGGCGGTCAGCTATGGAAACTGGACCGCCCAGTCACTGGGCGGTCAGATATGCATAGTGGACCGCCCAGTCACTGGGCGGTCAGATATGCATAGTGGACCGCCCAGACAGTGGGCGGTCAGCTATGGAAACTGGACCGCCCAGCAACTGAGCAGTCAGCTATGCATAGTGGACCGCCCAGCCGCTGGGCGGTCTGGTGGGGAAAGTGGACCGCCCAGTGGACGAGCGGTTGGGGTAGATTTAAAAATAAGTTTGGGGTGGGGGCAGATTTGATAATTTGTTTTTTTTTTTGGGTATTAATAAAAATATCGGCTAAATAGAAGACTAACTTTTTACTTACAAATACAACGTCTTTTTAAATTTTAAATATGAGGTAAATAGAAAATTTTAAAAATATACTAAAATTAATAAATTTGAGATTTTTTTTTTTTCAAATTTAGAAGGCTAAATGTGATATTATAAATTTGGATTAATTTTTCAATACCCATAAAAATTATTTAATTTTTGTCCCCTTGCTCTTTTTTATATTCAATATGTCCTTTAATTGCTCACAAGTCCCTCTTACATATCGTTAGGGAGAGACCAACTGACAAGGACAATAAGCACCTTCATATATCTTGTTTTCATATTAAAACTAAATATCTAGAGGTGCTAGATCCTACAGATGGAGCGAAAAAATTTAAGAAGATAGAGATAAAATTGAGGGTATTATTGATAAATAATAAATTTAAATAATTCATTGACTATTAACAATTAATTTTATAGACAAATAAGAAAGAAAAAAATATTGAAAAAAAATATTAGATATAATAAAGAGTATATGGATATATAAGAAAATAAAGAACTTTTTTATGATACTTGAGGCGAGCTTGTTTCTAATTGCATCTCATTCAGCATATATATGCTCAATCACTTTACGCGAAAAGAAAGAAAAATACATTGCCGTTATTTCTGTCTGTTCCCAATCAATGGAGACGAAGGTAGTTCTCTACCCCACGATGGGTGTAAGCCACATGATACCAATGATACAGCTAGCCAAATTGTTCATAAACCACGGCGTCACCGTCGAAATCGCCGTAATCAACCCTCCGATCATGCCGACCGCAACCACTAAACTGATCTCCCAAGTTTCTTCCACCAACCCAGAAATATCATTTAAGCTTCTCCCACCCCTTCCACCTCCCTCTGAATATGCCCCTACTCCATTCACTAACATGTGTAACCTTATACGATCAAACAACACAATCCTCCAATCTTACCTCCAGTCACAATCAAAGAACTCAACCATTGCCGCCTTGGTCATTGACTTCTTCTGTGCGGAAGCCTTAGATGTTGCAGCAGAGCTCGGCATCCCAGCATATATATTTACACCTACTGGAGCAAATAGCCTTGCCGTGTTCCTTCGCTTACAAGAGCTAATCTCCACCTGGGACTACACAAAGAAGGATATTGGAAAAAATCCGATTGTGATACCTGGTGTTCCCCTGTTGCAAGCATCTGATCTTCCAAAGGAGGTGCTTGAGTTAGGCAACAAGGATTGTGAGCAATTTATTAATGTGTTTAGGCGAATGCCGGAGGCAAAAGGCATTCTCATGAACACCTTCCAGTCGCTCGAACCTCGGGCGGTGATAAGTTTAAAAGATGAGATCTGTCTCTTAACCCGTCCAATACCACCAATTTATTGCGTTGGACCTTTGGTCACGGCTCCGAACGAAGGAGATGCACATCCATGTCTTAGATGGCTGGATGCCCAGCCAAAGAAGAGTGTGGTATATCTTTCATTTGGCAGTTATGGAAAATTCTCAGTCGAGCAATTGAGAGAAATGGCTTTTGGGATTGAGAAGAGTGGCCAAAAGTTCGTGTGGGTGGTACGCAATCCGCCAAGTAATGACCCAAAAAAGCCATATGACCCACTGGCTGAGCCAGACTTAGATGTATTGTTGCCAGAAGGGTTCTTCAACCGGACAAAGGAACAGGGCATCGTGGTTAAGTCGTGGGCCCCACAAGTTGAGATTTTGCAGCATGAGTCACTCGGGGGATTCGTTAGTCATTGCGGTTGGAGCTCAGTACTGGAGGCAATAACAAATGGTGTACCAATTATCTGCTGGCCACTGTTCGCGGAGCAAAGGATGAACAGAGTCGTCTTGATTGAGGAAATGAAAGTTGGAGTTGAGCTCAAAGGTTGTGATGAAGGGTTGGTTTCAAGAGATGAATTGGCTGAGAAAGTGAAATGGCTGATGAAATCCGAAGGAGGTAAAGAGCTAAGAGACAATGTGAGCACTCATAGAATTAATGGTTTGGGGGCATTGAGGGAAGGGGGCTCATCAAAAGCAGCTTTCATGGAGTTCTTAGGAAATTTGGAATTGCAAAGTTCTTAAGGCCTTGTGATAGTATGAATTAACTTGTTCATTCTGAAATTTCTACTTCCAAAAGAACTCACATTTCTTTTATTTTCTTCTTCATTTTTCATTTCTTGTATTTTACTGTATTTATTTTACTTCTTCTCAATTGAGTTGAACTTTTGTAATTTCGACATTTCTACTTCAAAAAATTTCAGAATGAACAAGTTAATTCATACTATCAGAAGGCCTTAATGCATAGAAGAAAAAGAACAAGTTAATTCATACCTCCACATTTCTACTTCAAAAAAGAACTCGGGATCTTTACTTTCCTCTTACCAAAGTTATCACTTGTCGAGTGCATAGAAGAAAAATCGAAATCGGAATTGGGATCGGCACCGTCCGATCCCGATCCGGATCAGAAAAATTGGTCAGAATCGGCCGAATCGGATCAAAAAATCAGATTTTTTTGTCAGAAGCTTGTACAAATTGAAATTCTCATATATATAAATGAGTTGTGTTTCTCATATATATAAATGAGTTGTGTTTTTTAACAACAAATGTTGTATGGTGTGGTGGTAGTTGACTTTGACCGAAATTTTTATTGTTGACATAAAAAAAAAATCAAATATAATAAATACCACCCCCAATGACTTATTTTCAATCATACCACCCACGCCAACTGGGTTCACGCACCAAATAGGCGGGTGCGCGGATTGGATTGGCGGGCTTGATGCGCTGATTGGGTTGGCGGACTTGGTGCGCTGCCTATTAAATTATACCAAAATTTAACAATGTTCATTAGCATATCAATAAACCCTCTCTCTTTTAACTTTATAGACAATGGACCTATATAAAAATGAAGAGTAAAGATGTTGTCCCTCCAACTCCAGTCCCCTAAACGTCCCCCCAATTCTAACTAACTTTGTCAATCATTAAATCACCTTGAAAAACGTGTAAAACATAAGTCTAGTTTTTTTCTTTAAATACTTGATATCATAAGTATGAATACTTGATGAATTATATATAAATATTTGATAAATTAGGTATGAATACTTTTCATTTTGTATGAATACTTTCCATATTTGAGTCCAGTTTTTTTCTTTAAATACTTGATATCTTAAGTATGAATACTTGATGAATTATATATTTGATATCTTAGGTATGAATACTTTCCATTTTGTATGAATACTTTCCATATTTGAATATTTGATACCTTGAAAAACGTGTAAAAGTATGTCATCATGGATCTCATTTGAAAGAGAAAATTGTGTAGAACACGTTCGTGGTTTTAGATTTGCAAAATTCCTTATAGATTGTCCCAAAAATTGGTTAGATTGAACGGAGAAAAAAAAAAAACCACCTTGAAAAACGTGTAATGGTCCCCAGTTTGTATGTGAATTAATACTTGATATCTTAGGTATGAATACTTGATGAATTATATATTAATACTTGATATCTTAGGTATTCATACTTTTCATTTTTGGCGTGAATTAATGTATGTTGAATGGGGGGCTGACAGTTGTACTTTGACCGTTAGGGGGACGTTTAGGAGACTGAATGGGGGGACTGTTAGTCGATCCCAAAAATGAATCAGGTAAACAAAGGAGGTCAACTTAATGTTTTAAGAAAGAGAGTGGAAAAGAAGCATCTTCCCGCCAGTCTCAATGATCTTTGCATATTATTTCGTGGGTAGTATCAAGGGGACAATTTGGGTCTGATCGATGGGTATTGTATCTGTCCAATCCGCTTTGAGATTCATACTTGTTCTATTATATTTGTCTGTGTCTATATTTGTATAAATTTTCCAACGGATCGGACAGTCTCATAAACTATCGAACTAAATTTGAGTCCGATGGGTCCAAGCACAAATCTTAAAGCAGATCGGACAAACTCAGAAACTATCGGACAATTTGAGTCCGATGAGCGTTGGACTCATATTGCTTCCTAGTATCAATATATACTTCCCACTGTAACTGTGTTACATAAACAACATAGGGTTATTTATAGACAAAGAAACATAACTAAGGTGATTGTGAACCATTAACTAAAATTAAGGATTGTTAGGAGGCAGACTATAAATGAATGGACAGTAGTAGATCTTACAAATATATAAAAAAAAAAAAGAGAAGAAGATGATGGTGATGTTCTATCAATATATATATGTAGAATAAAAATATTCTTTAGTTTCTTGGGACGTAGTTTGTACTAGTAAAGACAAGGGTGGTTTGGATCTCATTAATCTTAAATTAATGAATCAATCACTCTTGGTCAAATGGTGGGTTCGATTTTTAGACAATTCGGTTAATGATAAATGGAAAGAGATAACTAAGGCCAAGTATGAGAATTTTGTCTCTACCTATAGAGGTGTAATTAATTTGGGTTTTAATAAAGAAGTGGGAATTGGAAACAGTACAGCTTTCTGATTGGATAGGTGGTGCGAAGAATATGCCTTACAAACTAGTTTTCCTTATTTATTTTTTCAATATGTACTAATAGTTTTATTTCTGCGGCAACTGTCTTTAGTACTGCCCCTTTATTGTTGTCTTTTACAAGACAACTCACAGGTGTTTACTTAGCGAAATGACACACTTTGTTATTGAAGTTTAGATATTTTACTTTGACACCAATTTTAGAGGATAAAATGTCATGGAGGTGTTTTTCTACTAAGTCATTTATTGTTCATTTCTTTTATCAGTGGCTTCAATTTGGTCGTATTCCTAACAGGGAGTATGACACACCATTTGGAAATCACACATTCCACTTAAAATAAAAAATTTCCTTTGATAAGTTAGGAATGATAAAATTTTAACTAGGGTTAACTTATCTAAACGAGGGTGGTGGGGACAGCCTAACTGTCCTTTCTGTGATTCACTTGAAACAAGTGAACATCTTTTCGTTCAGTGTTCTTTTCTCCACCATATGGTCTTGGTACAGTGCTACGGTGCTACACGTAGCATAGAGCCCTCCGTGCTACGGCTCACTTTTTGAGTTTTCAAAATTCTAACGGTCGATCCGAACCGTTCAACATGATCTCCATATGAATATGTACTTGCAAACCAAATTTTACATTTTTTAGAATTTTTTTACTATTTATTAAGCCACTTTGAAAAAACACTAATTTGTACACAACAGTAAAATCTGCTGGACCATTGGATCAGCGATTTTCAAAGTGGCTTAATAAATAGTAAAAAAATCCTAAAAAATGTAAAATTTGGTTTGCAAGTACATATTCATATGGAGATCAAGTTGAACGGTTCGGATCGACCGTTAGAATTTTGAAAACTCAAAAAGTGAGCCGTAGCACGGAGGGGCCCTTATATATGCGTAGCATATTAGCCAGATTCATGGTCTTGATTGCTCAGTACAATAACTTTACTTGTGATTGTAGATTTTCAGATGATTTATGGTTTATTGATGCTTCTATACTGTTTAAAGATCATTTATTAGTGGAATTGGTAAGATGTGTTGTCATTTAGTCAATTTGGATGGTAAGAAATAAGGTTAATTTTCGAGATGCAGACCCTTTGCCTTTTCAGTCCTTGGGAAGTAAGATACTGTCGCTTGCTTCTATTTGGTGCCAATCAAGGTTTCACAATGATTTTGTTAATTTAACTCATATATTGCCTTCTGATGTTAAGAAATTATCAGCACAGGTAACTCTAGCACATGCTAGAGACTCTTCCTTTGGAGCTAGGCCTCCTTGCTATGGCAAATTTGGACAATTTTCTTGGAGATTTTATGGAGATCATTATGGGACTGGAGGATAGGAGCAATATTCTCCGTCTAATGTATGGAGAAGAGGCCCCACATAATGAGGATGAGTCTGATTGATTCTCTGTTCTGGTTTCATTTGATAGCACTATGTCTTTTGTGTTATTAGTAGTTTGGTACTTATGTTTTAATTGTTGTTAGTTGCTTGACTAATAGTATTGTGTTGTTTTATGCTCTTGGTTTGTTAGCTACTCTCTAGATTGGTTTTAGTAAGTAGTTTTTAGATGTTGAAACTTGATGTAATATTGCAACTCTGTGTTGCTGCTGCTACTGATATGTACTGTGCTGGGTGTATGTACTTTTTTTAGGCACATGTACTCAGGGGCAGAGGCAGAAAATTGACTAATGGGGGTCAATTTTTTGGGTAATTCTTAGTAATATGAAATACTAGAGTTCTCAAATTATACACAGTATATAATAACTAATTTTTCTTTGAAAAAAATGAATGGAGGTCAACAATATTAACTTTTCACATAAAATATGGGGTCATTTTGAGGTTCTCATAACATTTTACAATAAAATATATAAAAAAATATATATATAACTACTAGTTTTGGAAAAAAAAAAAAAGGATTAATTGACCCCATTATGTCCATGTACCTCCTCCTCTGCCTGTACTCAGTTTTGTTAGTTTTTAATAAGAATCGGTGATCCTCCACTGTTAATAAAAAAAATTGTGATTTATCAGGATAAAGCTAATAACATAACGTGATGACAATAGTATCATAGGAAAACAGATTAATAAGTTTAATGCAATACAAAAGCATCCTTACCTGGCAGTCTCTGCTAGGCTTTCAGAAAAAAAAAAAAACTAAAGCATCATGTATTTTAGCAAAGTTCTTGTATGACCCCTAACAAAGTCCGAATTTTTTTTATCTATAGAAATTAATAAAATAAGTGGTACGGAAATAAAAAAAAAGTATCTGATTTCTAATATTTTTAGAAATATCGGACCCAATAGTCCTGATCCAAACATTTGGATCAAACTGAATGATTCTGATTCAAAGTTATATATTTTTTTTTTTTCATTCTATAGACTTTTCGAATTTGATGTAAAGTCTCAAGTCACATGAAATCAAGAAGTATTCAAATGGGACCACTGAGTCCGATAAAAAAAAGAAAAAGAGAGAGAGTGAATTTTGTACCGAACACTGCCACATGAGATTTTTCTATTTAAAAACAACTCCAAAACGCTTAAAACATGGGACCCCAATTCTTATGAATAAATATGGTAGAAACATCTTGTTAGATATTTGTTAACTTTTTTCTACAATATCTTATCACCAGACAATTGATTCAAAGCGATATTTGCATTTTGGGTTTCATGGATCTTCTGTGGACTTGTTTTGGATCGGATCCATCGATTCAAAACTGAGTTGATTTTCTGTAGCAGCAAAAAAATTTGTTTCTGCGAAATAAAAAAAAATATTGGATCGAGACCATTGAGTTCAATCCAAAAATATGGATCGGAACCGTTGATCCCGATATTGTTAAATATGTTAAAATGGAATACTCTTTCTATTTCCATACTTTTTATTTTTTATTTTTTTTTATGAATAAAAATTCTCCCAAAGTCCCAAACTAATACAAACAGTATTTACACATGCATATATTATAGAATTAGGAATATGAATATATTGTGATCTGAAAAAACAAAAATTAAAGAGTACGTACATATACTAAATGATTATTATATCTCAAAGTAAAAAAGAAAAAGAAAATAACTTTGAAATAAGTCACGGAAATATAAAAAAATAAAAATGTAAATTCAAGGGAATAAGGTGTAATACACTTTTTTTTTTCTAAGAAGTGCCACTTTAATATACTTTATAATAAACGCTAAAAAAGGAGATGCACCAAAAGAAAGATCAAGGCTGTCAATGAATAATCCAAGGAACAGAAAAGTAGCCACATAATAGTGAGAAAGCCAAATTAAAATAAGGCCTCTCTTAAATCCTTAATGGTTGAAGTCAACTCTGCTGAATTTTCATGCTTTGCACTATCATGATCCACTCCATTGGGTGATGAGACCGAGGACCGTGATGTTGATCGTCACGGCTGACGCCTCTCACGGGTACTTTTATCTTGAGAGACAAGAAACAAATTTGGAATTTTTTTGATGTTAAGATAATGTCCCATTCAAGTATTTCTTGGGCCTGAAGGTCATATTTGTCAACCCGACCTTCTAGAATATTTGTTTTTTCTAACTCATATTTTCTGGGCCCGTTCAGCCTATTAAAATTTTATGCGAATCACTGAGTTCTAAGTCAAAATATTAGAAAAAAAAAACATTCCTATCAAAGAATTTTCTTCCCACAAACTAAGCATAATTTCTCTCTTTCACAAAGTATCATCAGGTAAATGATATTAAAAAAAAAAGAAGGTAAGTCCATATTTCATAGTTATGTGACAAGAACCCGTAATATATATAAACATAATATTCTATACTTTAGACAATATAAACATGAGGAGGGTTCAAATGCACTCAAATTTCTATGCTCCCAAATGCATCCAATTCTTTATCTCTTTTATCTCTATTTTTAAAGTCTGAACAGTCGATCCAAACCGCTCAACATGATCTTCATAATAAATTATGCTTGGAGACCAAATTTTATATTTTTTAGAATTTTTTTACTATTTTTTAAGATAGGTACAAAATCATTGTTTTAAGGAGATTCTGGACCATCCGATAAAGTGATTTTGTATCTATCATAAAAAATAGTACAAAAATTCTAAAAAAATATAAAATTTGGTCTCCAAGCATAATTTATTATGAAGATTATGTTGAGCAGTTTGGATCGACTATTCAGACTTTAAAAATAGAGATAAAGGAGATGGTGCATTTGGGTGCATTTGAACCCTCCTCTATAAACATATTCTTATATGACACAATCACTTTTCATCATAAAAAAAATCCATAAACATAAGTAATTAACGTTTTGCAATTATTTTTTCAGTTTTTTTTTATTTGAATAGTTTTTTATGAAATTTATTAAACTTATTTAATCTTTATTCTAATAAATTATATATTAATATAAATATGAAAATTTTAATAGATGTGCATATTAAACAAAAGTTAAATTTTCCACAACTATTCACACGGTACAACGAAATATTCATTTTAATATGCATACCTCATGAATTTGGGTTCTGTAAATTAATTCGTTGGTTTTCAAATCCGTAAAATCTCATCTGGCATAATATGTGACAACCAAAAAAGAGTATATTGTTATGGGTATGTTTATATTGTTATGGAGTGGTAAGACATAAAAAAGAAAGATAAAACATATATAAATAATGATCAGCTACGTCCTCTTGTTGGGAGGCTCGTTTAAAAATAGAAATCTTACGAAAATATTATGGAATTAGGTTTCAACTTATTTATTTAATTATTTTGCATTTTAAAAAGCCCGTAGGCGCGCTATTATAGATTTCCAAAAAAAAAAAAGATTACATTACCAATTCAATCCAAAATTTAGTTCCCAAGCTAAACATTGGAAAAAAAAAAAGGGTGCCACAGGGACAACAACAATATGTTTCTTTGTCGCCATGCTCGCCTTGGTCGAATTCACATTCAGATTCGAATCGGCGACAATTCATTCCAAAGTAGAGCGCAAACATTTCGAGCGACAGATTCAAAGTCCGAAGCGATCCCGAGCCACAGATTCGAATCGGACGGTTCCGATCCAAAACTCAAAAATTAAGTTACTTCAGGAGATCCGGACCCGCCTTGGTCGCGGGTTCTTTTTCTTACCTTTTGACAACAACAATGAACAGTGATTCTGAATTATAAATAATAAAATAAATGAAGAGTGATTCTCAAGTATATTATAAATAATAAAATAAACGAATCTTCTTTCTTACTTCCCGCGCGCCCTATAAAATGGAACGAAGGGATCAAACTTGCTTGTAAATTGTAACTGTATCTCCCTGATCTTCTATCACTTCTACAGCCATCTTACACAAAAACACTTTTCCAAAATTTATTCCGATCAATGGAGGAGGTCAAGGTAGTGCTCTACCCTATCATGGGTGTCAGCCACATGATACCAATGGTACAGCTAGCCAAATTGTTCATAAATCATGGCGTTTCCGTTAACATTGCTGTAATCAACCCTCCGATGATGCCGACCGCAACCACTAAACTGATCTCCCAAGTTTCTTCCACCAATCCAGAAATCTCATTTAACCTTCTCCCGCCGCTCCCACCTCCCCCTCAACCTGCCTCAGCTGATCCATTTAGCAACATGTTACATACTATACGAGCAAACAACGGGGAACTTCAATCATACCTTCAATCTCTGTCAAAAACTGCATCTATTGCTGCACTGGTCGTTGACATCTTCTGTGTTGATGCACTGGATGTTGCAGCTGAGCTCGGCATTCCTACATATATATTTAGTCCATCTGGAGCAAACACCCTTGCCGTGTTCCTTCACTTACCAGAACTGGTCTCAACTTGGGACAGGAGAAAGAAAGATGTTGGGAAAACCCCAATTGTCATCCCTGGCATTCCCCTGCTGCATGCATCTGACGCACCATCCAGGGTGCTAGAGTTTGACACCGAGGAACACAAGCTCTTTATTAATTTGTTCAGGCGAACGCTGGAGGCAAAAGGAATTCTCATCAACACATTTGAGTCGCTAGAACATCAAGCAGTGAAAACTTTGAAAGATGGGCTCAGCTTTTCAACCCGACCGACACCGCCTGTTTATTGCGTCGGGCCATTGGTCACTGCTCCTGATGACAATGAGATAGTTAATCATCCATGTCTTATATGGCTGGATGCCCAGCCAAAGAAGAGTGTGGTATTTCTTTCATTCGGCAGTCAGGGCAAATTCTCAGTCGAGCAATTGAGAGAAATAGCTTTCGGGATTGAGAAGAGTGGCCAAAAGTTCTTATGGGTGGTACGCAATCCACCAAGTAATGACCCAAAAATGCCATATGACCCACTGTCTGAGCCAGACTTAAATGCATTGTTGCCAGAAGGGTTCTTGGACCGGACAAAAGAACAGGGCATCGTGGTGAAGTCGTGGGCCCCACAAGTTGAGATTTTGCAACATGAGTCAGTCGGGGGATTTGTGAGTCACTGTGGTTGGAGCTCAATACTTGAGGCGATAACTAATGCTGTACCAATTATCTGCTGGCCATTGTTTGCGGAGCAGAAGATGAACAGAGTCTTCTTGATTGAGGAAATGAAAGTCGGAGTTGAGCTCAAAGGATGTGATGAAGGGTTGGTTTCAAGAGATGAATTGTCTGAGAAAGTGAAATGGTTGATAGAATCGGAAGGAGGTAAAGAGCTAAGAAACAATGCGAGCGCTCATAGAATTAATGGTTTGGAGGCATTGAGAGAAGGGGGCTCATCAGAAGCAGCTTTCTTGGAGTTCTTAGGACCATGTGTAGTATGAATGAACTAGTTCATTTTGAATTGTGC
Organism: Carex littledalei; assembly: GCA_011114355.1. Lineage (NCBI taxonomy): Eukaryota > Viridiplantae > Streptophyta > Magnoliopsida > Poales > Cyperaceae > Carex > Carex littledalei. The sequence continues at coordinate 11,233,329 of CM022081.1, forward strand.
CAGTGTTGAATTTTGAATAAATTTTGCCGGATTATTATTATAAATTTGCATTTCCAAAAATTAAGTAAACAATATTTTTTTATTTAATTCGATCTGCTATATGCGCTCTCTCTTATGTTTCTTAGTTTCAATTAATATATCCTCTTATATATATATGCATTCGACTTTTTAAAATTTTACTGTTGAACATGGTGATATTTCTATACATTTAAAAAGATGAACTTCACCTAATTTTTTTCTGACAGATTTTGTTCCTTTCCGGATATAGTGTTCAATATTCTGTTTTGTATCATATCAGTGCCGGATGACAATTTGGGCATTCACAAAATTTCCATTATATTGGTTTACTGATAGTGAACCGATGCATATCACTAAAACCTGTCTCTTAATTTTAACTTTATAGGCAATTGACCTTTATATAAATGAATTAGTTTAACAAAAAGGAGCTCTAACTTAATGTTATAAGAAAATTAAATGAGCAATTCATTAAAAAAGATTGTAACGAAATCATTTATAATTTTCTAATAAGCAATTAAAATGATTGTCAGGAGGTGGATTATAAATGACTGGACAAATATAATACTTGTTCAACTACAACAATATGGAATACCAAATATGTTCCCACAAAATTCAACAAACCAGCACAGGATACATCCCATTTACGTCCAGAAAATGCCCAAAATACCCCACTAATCCAAAACTTATATCTGTTAACTGGCGGAAACATGATGAGCGATTTAGAAATTTATACTAAGAAGATAGAAGAGGAAGGATGCATATGACCCCTTTCATGTTAAAAGGGAATGTATGAGAAACGTGCTATCTTGAGGTTTTGCAGGAACTTGCATGAAATTTTCTACAATGGAAAAGTCAAATTACAATGTTAAAGAATGAACAGACCTTACTAGTAGAAGTGAACTATGATGGGCTTTGCACTCCTATGGGCCACCACATTATTCATGTTTGTCGTCACGGCTGACGCCTCTTACGGATACTTCTCTTGGGAGAAAGAAACAAATTTGGAAATTTTATTGATGTTAATTACTGTCCCATTCGAGTATTTCTTGGACCTCACGGGTCTCGGCCTATTTTTCATACTGACAAGTGACCCGAATTTCTCGAATATTTGAATTTTCTAGGTCCAATTTTCTAGTATATGAAAAAAAAAAGGGTAATTATATGTTCCCCCATCTATCCATCCCCCATTTCATCCCCCAACTAACTAACTACCTTTTCTAACTAACTTTCAAAATTCCAACTACCTTTTCTAACTAACTACCTTTTTTAACTAACTACATTTTCAAAATTCTAACATATGGATGAATACTTAATGTTTTAGAGATGAATACTTCAACGTTTATGGATGAATACTTAATATCTTAGGCATAAATACTTTAAATTATTGTGCAACTTGCATGACAAGATGAGGATGAATACTTACTTAATGCGGGATGAATACTTGCATGACGAGGTGTGAATACTTGTGCAACGGACAACTCAAAAGTATGTCATCATGGATCTCATTTGAAAGAGAAAATTATTTAAAAGACATTGGTGGTTTTAGATTTGCAAAATTCCTCACAGATCGTGAGAAATATTGGTTAGATTGAACGGAGAAAAAAAAACCCACCTCTAAAAACGTGTCAAAGATGGGTGATTGATGTGTCCAAATATGCTTCTATTGCAAGGATGAATACATTTATATAGATGGATGAATGCTAGTTGTGTTACAGATGAATACTTTTTTTGCAAATTTTGAATTTTGAAAGTTAGTTAGAAATTAATGCTCTGACAGTTGTGCGGTCCCCCACATAATTAATGCTCTGACAGTTATGCGGTTCCCCACACGTGTTGTTTGTCCCCTACTTTATTGTTGTAATATATCCAAATATGTTTCTATTGCAAAGTGAATACCTTCATATAGATGGATGAATACTAGTTGTGCTACATGTGAATACTTCTGCAAATTCCTAAAATACACTGACAGTTATAAATGTGAATACATTCATATAGATGGGTGAATACTTCTGCAGATGTGAATACTTATTGTTGTAATATATCCAAATATGTTTCTATTACAAATGTGAATACATTCATATAGATGGGTGAATACTAGTTGTGCTACATATGAATACTTCTGCAAATTCCTAAAATATTTTTGACAGTTATAAATTCTAACTAAAGTAGTTAGTTAGTTGGGGGATGAAATGGGGGATTGTTCACGGGGGAGAGCTAGGCAGACCCAAAAAAAAAATAGGAAGCATCTTCGTTGTTTTGGAGTATTGTGAAATACAAGAAAGAAAATAGAGAATGAAATTGTATTGATTATGTTATCTTACAAAGCTTGTTGTACATGTTCTTTTATAGACTAATAGAAATATAGCTGTTGGTCTATTGCCTAATTTACTAGATGCTGGATTTGCTAAATCTCAAGAAATAATTCTAGATACCTAATTTGATTTAACAGCTATATTATGGATGCTAGATTATTTCTTGCCTAATTAGCCAATGATGATTTTCTGAGGCTTAAATCTCCTATTCCTCAACAATTCCCCTCAAGTTGAGTTCGAACAAATTGATACAATCCAACTTGTATAAAATATTCTAAAACATTCCTTTGTCCAATGCTTTGGTGAATACATCTGATAGTTGGTCATGACTTTTCACAAATGGAGTCTCAATTTCTCCTGCTTGAACTTTTTCTCGTATGAAGTGACAATCCACTTCGATATGCTTGGTTCTTTCGTGAAAAACTGAATTTGAGGCAATGTGGCGTGCAGCTTGGTTGTCACAATACATTTGCATTGGTTCTTTGCATGGGAATTTCATATAGCGTAGCAATTGCTTGAGCCATACTAGTTCACTTGCTGTTGATGCCATTGCTCTATATTCAGTTTTTGCGCTTGACCTTGCAACTACGTTATGCTTTTTGCTTTTCCAAGCCTTGAGATTCCCGCCTACAAAGGTGCAGTATCCTGTGGTTGATTTTCTATTAAAGTTTTCAGCCCAATCTGATGGTCCTCTTCTCAGCCAGGCACAACTGGACCAAATTGTAGCCCAAATCACAAACAAGCTTGGACAGTCAGGTAACTTTACAGGTATTGCATTAAATGATTATCAAAATTACTGTAAAGACAATATTTGAATTATTGACTCGGGTGCAACTGATCACATGACCAGAAATATTTATTTATTAAAAAATATACAAAAAAACCAATAATTTTCAATGTGTCTGTTGCAAATGGTGCCAAAGAACATACTGAAAATATAGGAACTATAAATTTATTTTCAAAAAATATTTCAAATGTCTTGCATTTACCAACACTTAATTCTAATCTATTATCTGTAAGCAAAATTACCAAGGACTTAAACTGTGATGTGATTTTCTCATCTAAAGCTGTGACATTTCAGGACAAATCAACACGGATGATGATTGGTGAAGGCAAGAATCAGACCCGAATCAGAGAAGTCAGACCCGCTAGATGCCGCTAGAGCCCTCTTCTCCCCTTCTCTGTCTCGCGATTGATCTCTCCCTCTTTGTTCTCCGCCACCTCTGTTGCCCTTTCTTTTTGGTCAGAGATGTGGATGGAGGAACCAACATTGATCTCTCCCGTGCCCCTCCTTCTTACAACAGTCACACTTTACGGTAGTGTTGGTTCTCCGCAAGTCCGTCTGAGAGCTAGGGTTTCGGTTGGTGAGTAATGCGTGGTTTTCAGAGGCTGGTTCAGAGTTCATACTACTACTCCTCGACTCTTCTCTTTGCACCATAGCAACGACACTTGAGTAGGAAGGCAATTGGGGTGCTAACAAGATATGGGCTCGAATTGGTTCAAAACTCGGGTCTAAACCCGCGAGATAAGTGTATACCCGTTCTTGTTCTCACCTTTCTTGTAAAAAAATTGGGTCACTAGTAGATGGCAAATAAACAGCTAGCTCATCCCATTTTGCTTTCAATTTTGCTGTGTACTCAATATTTGGTCTATTGTTTTGTTTGATTTGAGTGATTTCTTGCTCGAGCTGAAAAATATGTGCAAAGTTTTGATGGTGCCCAAACATTTCTTGAATTGAGTCCCACATTTCTTTGGCAGAATTTGAAAATAGAAAACTTCCACTTAAGCTTGGTTCCATGGAATTAAGGAGCCAAGACATCATTGTTTGTTTGTCATTTTTCTAGTTCTTGGACATGGGCCAGATTGGTTGGTTTTTTTTATTTTGTAATTGATATAACCCAACTTACCTCTACCGCTGAGAGTTAGCGTTACAGCTCTTGCCCAGGTCAGATGGTTATTGCCATTGAGTAGAGTGGCTGTGAGCCTCAGGTTTGGGTTAGCATCGCTGTTGAGCGGCTGTTCACCTCCCTGTGTTGCTTCTGCCATTCTTCTTCTACTAGATGTGAATTCTTTGTTCTAGGGTTTGTGTGATTTTTTTTGTTTTTGTGTTCTCAGGTCTACAAGACCTGCTCTGATACCATATTATGAAATACAAGAAAGAAAATGGAGAATGAAATTGTATTGATTATGTTATCTTACAAAGCTTGCTGTACATGTTCTTTTATAGACTAATAGAAATATAGCTGTTGGTCTATTGCCTAATTTACTAGTTGCTGGATTTGCTAAATCTCAAGAAATAATTCTAGATACCTAATTTGCTTTAACAACTATATTATGGATGCTAGATTATTTCTTGCCTAATTAGCCAATGATGATTTTCTGAGGCTTAATCTCCTATTTCTCAACATGGAGTGATAAACATCGAAAGGAAAGATAAATGATGACCATGAAACATTGGTTTCAAGAGATAAATTGGCTCAGAAAGTTAAATGGTTGATGGAAACGGAAGGAGGTAAAGAGCTAAGAAACAATGTTCGCTCTTATATAATTAATGGTTTGGAGGCATTGAAAGGAGGGGGCTCATCAGAAGCAGCTTTTTTGGAATTCTTAGGAAACTTGGAACTACAAAGTGTTTAATGCCGGGTACTGAAATTTGAATGGTTTTCCATGAATTAGGGTCCTTGTGGATTTTGTTGACTAGCCTGTATATCTAATTATGTTATAGAAAAAAGAAATAATGAACATTTTTTTAATTATCACTCCTTTTCATATATACAATAAGTGATTTTTATTTGTTTGTGCTGATAACGATATATGATGATGTTCTGCAAACTGAAAGGATGACATTCATTTGGTTTTTCTTTTCCTGACCGATCTTGATCATTTCCAACAGATAACTTTGCTTCATCTTCTCATAATTAACTCTTCTGTGTTGGGCATTCACAAAATTGGATTTATTTACAAATAATAAAGAGGTTCTGGTCATTCAAAGGAATTGCAATAATACATGTTTAGTGTTAATGAAATGATCATATTACATTAATAAAATCTGTTCGTAATATTGTTGATAACTAAGTCGAATATAACAGTGAAATCAGGAAAATAGAAAAGCTTAATTTAAAGTTACAAGAAGGAGAGTTGGCCGGGAGCATCTCCAGTCAAGTATCATTAAGTGCCATATTAATAAATTTTCATTTGCAAAAGATTGGCACACTTTGTCAAGAATCTTCTATTTTAACTGTTAAAACCAGAGTTCAAAGTTCGTTAGATCGAAATATGATTTTACGAATGCTACATTTGTTGGATTAACAGGTTATATTAAATTAATTAATTTGGGATTTTGGTAGTGCATTTCTGTTAATCAGAGAACTACAGTGCCCAAGGTCTGATACTGGTCTGATTAACTTCAGTTGGATTCAATTACATAGCTTCTGGCCCTATAACACAGCTAACTAATTATGTAGGAGTAAAGAGGGCCGATGAGATCAAAGGAAAAAACTCCTCAATGAGAGTAACCTGGGCGATTAGCTGGGCGATTCTGAGAGCAACCTAAGAGACAAACTCCTTCTACAACAGATCCACCATTAATACCCCACCAAACTCACTCCCTACCTACCTCATACTCACTAAATGCAACCGTTATCCCAGCAGAAATTCTTCTCAGTTTATTTTGTTTGTTTTTACTGAAAATTCCTTTCTGTTTACTTGCTCCTAACGCTTGCCTCCCATCATTGTTTGTCGAAACCTGTTTTTTCTCTCCATCTCTGCTCTCCATTCCAACACTATCTCTCCACAACCGATCGACCCAAGTAAAGCTAAAACAAAAAATCACCATGCAACTGAATATGGAAAGACACTTCCCTTTTAGCCGCAAGCAAATAAACAAGGGTTGCGTATACCTCCCAACGAACGGAATGTACAACAATATTGTCAATGATCTCAACAGAGTAATTCTGGTTAGAGCGGTGGACTGGAATTGCCATGGGGCGGGATGTATACGAGAAGTACAGGGGTATCTAGCTGGGCAATATGGGGGACCGCCGGAACGTTTTCAGCAAAAACAGAGGTCCTTAGACATTCATACTATACACCTACCTCATGAGTTAGATAGGGGAGTAGTCATCTCCGAAGGGGCTGAATGGTGCTATGAGTCGGGGTGGGTAATGGAGCCATGGGACATCAGGAGAGGAGCTCACAGTCAGCCAAAGCTCTTCAGGGTGCATATAACAATCACTGAGTTCCCACCGGAATTATGGCATCCTTTCTTCGTGCACATGGTCACGGCCCCATTTGGGTATGCATTCCACATAGATGATGAGAATATGTGGGGTGAAGATCAAACCCAACTGAATATCTCTGTCGTCTGTATCGACCCCAAAAGAATCCCTTTCTCCACTATCCTGCCATATAGCCAAAACTGGAAAGAGTGTTATTTCCGTATTAATGCTTGGGAGTACATTAATGAACCACCACCAGACGCGAATTATGAACCAGGCCAGGATGACGACCCCAGAACATCCCTCCTAGCTGCCCATGAAAGATTAATGAATACCCAAACAGTGAGGAGCCCCCCACCATCATCCGCATCCTCGTCAACGGAATCTCATACAGGGGCTAACCAACAGGTGGTGGACCAACACTCAGAAAGCCATGATAGTGCAACCGGCCAACAGGATGCAACTGGAGATGCAAATGGAGGACAGATACACCATGCATCGGAGAGCAAAAACCAAGGGGCCTGGAAAGCATTGGCTGAAACAGAAAGCGATGTGGCAATTCGAATAGGAGATGTTCCTGTGGCTTGTCAACGGCTACTAAGCACTGCCCTCTTTGTTGGCACCCATGTAGTCCGGCGCCACACAAAATCCCAACTAGTCCTACCAAAATTGAGTGAACAGGCCCAACCTTTACAAGCAACTGAAAAGCCCTCAATCAATACGGGCAACAGGACAAGACCGAAAACCACTCCAGACACTACCTCCCAGCTGAAAGCAGCCCAACGGAACAGTGCCCCTACACACGCTACCACAGAGAAGGTACACCTTACACCAAAAAAGACCTGCGATAAAGTACACACAAAAGCAACACGTACTTTATGCCTACAACAACAAAATAATATGCATCAAGGACCGCAATACCTCCCATCACAGGCTGGCGCAATAAATGAAAATGTAAAAGCCCAAGTCCAGCCCACTCTAGCAGAAGGTAGCTCAAGGTGTAATAGTTGCATTAAAAATTCCATGGCTGAAACCAATAACATAAAATATTCACACAAAACCCACTCATACATCCCACATTATTTCCCTCCAAACTCTACTGAAAACATGGATGCGGCAGATGAAGAGTTTTTACTGCAGTTTGCTTCCCTCAACCCCTCACAACCTGTTGACCTCCCACAGAGCTCGATACATCACACCAACTGGACCATTTGTGCCTTAGCAACGGTCATCACTGATAGAACTGTTGTTGAGGCCAATTTTAAAAAGACAATGCTTAAGGCCTGGGGAGTAGAACCAAAGACAGATATCTCCATGGTGGCAAAAAACACTTTCAAAATCCATTTTTTGATAGAAAAGGATCTCTTATACGTACTGCACCGAGGCATGTGGAATTACCGCGAGGACGCGATTGCCATCAGGAGGGCTCACGGACCGGACGACCTTGAGCGACCGAAAGTTGACCACATAGAGATAACAACACAGTGGCACCGCATACCAATGGAGTCAGTCAAAAAGGAGGGGGTGGAGCTGCTAGCTTCGGACCTGGGGACAGTTCTATCCGAGGTAACCGAACATTGTACTGCGGGGAGCAGGTGCTATAAAGTCCGGTTATCGCTTCCAATAGATAAACCTCTCAAAGAAAAAATGGAGGTTACAAATCCGGTACTGGGACAATTCACGGCCTATATTGTGTATGAGCGGCTCAACAGAATCTGTATGTTCTGCTCAAAACTCGGGCACGACATAGAAGGCTGCGTAGATAAGGTGCGGGTCCAGCGACTCAAAGTGGATCCGAGATTCAAAGACAATGAGGTATACCAGCAGATTTCACTTAATCGAGTGGGAAACTGGATAAATGATCACACCTTAATACCGAAAAGACAAACCCGTGATACCAATCAGCAACAGCCCCCACAGTACCAAGCAGAAACACCACCACCCGACCGAAGGCCCAAAACTGGCTTACAAGATGAACTCAGAGGCAGGGATATCGGCCCTAAAAATAGAAGGGGACTGCAGTTGGGCCAGCAGATGGACCGAACCATATTGGGACTGGGGACTCACCAACAGCAGCCCGATAAAGGTAAAGGCGCACAAAGCTCGGGTCCGGAGGAGAGGAGCCTGGCTCAAAAGAGAATGGGCTTAAATTCAGGGCCTGCCGAAAATGACTACATGGAGACTAGCAGTGGGAGAAAGTTGGTAATATTCGAGGCTGATGATGATCAAGAATCTAGCATTGGCCATGTGAATAAAAAACGTGCAGTGGAGGCGAGTCAGGAACCGCCTCCACAAGATCAATGAGTATTATTTCTTGGAACTGTCGGGGAATCGGAGGCCCCCGAAAAATTCAGTTCCTTAAATCCTTACTCCAATCGGTGCGAGCGAATATTTGTTTCCTTTCCGAAACAAAATGTTCAATTTTGAAATCCAACAGAATTTTCCAAGACATGCCTTTGGAGAATTTTTCCTTTGTTCCGGCTAGAGGCCGGTCTGGAGGAGTGTGTTTGTTGTGGGATAGAAACACTACTGTAGATGTTAAATCGAAAAGTAAGTCGATTATACATGCTACGGTAACACAGGTAGATGGACAGCAGTGGGAATTAGTATGTGTGTATGGAGATCCGGGCCACTCTCGGAACCCAGAAATTTGGAGAAAAATTCTGGGTATCATTGACAGCGGTGGCCCGGTTTGTGTTCTAGGAGATTTTAATGCGATAGTGGATGAGAAAGAAAAGGTGGGTGGCGACCCGGTGTTGGATAAAAATTGTCGAGACTTCAAAATTTTTTTGTTCGAGGGGGGTCTAGTGGATCTCGGGTTCAAAGGCCCGGCATTTACATGGACAAACAAAAGAAACACGTCAGCAGCGATTTTTGAGCGATTGGACCGAGTAGTGGGGACAGTCAGTTGGTTACAATTATTTACAGAGGCGTATGTAACGCACTTGCCTCGCCTACATAGTGACCACGCGGCTATCATGCTACGGCTGCGAGGTCATAGGCTAAGAAAAAGACCGTTCAAAATGGAATCATGGTGGTTTGGAATAGAGGGGTTCAAAGAAGCATGGCAAGAGGTTTGGAGGGGATCTTCACAAATTCCGTGGCAGGAAAGAATAGACTGCATGAGTGCAAAAATTCGAAATTGGGCCAAAGAGCAACGCTCACCTCAAAACCGACTTAAAGAGGCACAAGCAGTCCTATATGCAAACCAAACCCTACACCCTAATCAGCAAAGTGCGCATGTTGAAGAGTGGTGCCTTACTCAAATAAATAAAGCGGAAGAGGAACTTGAAATGTATTGGCGGCAGCGGGCAAAAATGCAATGGGCATGTCATGGTGATAGAAACACAGCTTTCTTTCATACAACAGCAACAAACCGAAAAAGGAGAAATATGATCTTAAGAATAAAGAATGATGATGGGGAATGGGTCTCTGATGAGACTCAAGTGAGAAGAGTTTTCGTTGCTTATTTTAGAGGTCTGTACAGCCCAAACCAAGCCCAACCTGAGCCAGATGCGGCGGAGTTCTTTACACAAATTGCTTTTGAGTCGGGCCAGACAATACCACCAACGGATCAACAGGCCCTTATGCGCATTCCATCAGAAAGGGAGGTGAAAGAGGTGCTTTTTTAGATGGGTCCGGACAAGGCACCGGGGCCGGATGGGATACATGCTCGGTTCCTGCAACACCACTGGGAGGAGGTTCGGCAAGTAATAGTTCAGCAAATACAGGAAGTGTTTCAAACATGCAAACCGAATGCAGACTGGATGGGAAGTAATGTTGTGCTCATACCAAAAACAGAGGAACCGGCCGAGCCAAGCGATTTTAGGCCGATTACCATCAAAAATATAATGTACCGCCTACAAATGAAAATCATAGCAAATCGACTACAACGGCATATGGGGAAAATCATCTCATCGACGCAGACGGCTTTCCTTAAAGGAAGGAGCATCGCTGACAATGCCATATTGGTCAGAGAAATCCTACATTCCTTCCAAAGCCCGGATTATATAGAAGATGCGTTTCTACTAAAAGCCGATGTCGCAAAAGCTTTTGATACTGTTAAATGGAGTTTCGTTTGGGCAGCCATGAAGGCGGTACAAATCCCGGATACTATGATCAATCTGGTGCGCCGGTGTATGGAAAATAGTAGGATAACGGTGCAAGTCAATGGCCATGGAAGCGGTTTTTTCAAGCCAAACCGTGGGCTAAGACAAGGGTGCCCGCTAAGTCCATATCTATTCATTTTGGTGATGGAGTGTCTTACAAGGAGCCTTAACAAAGCGGTACAACAGAGAGCTATCATGGGGATCAAATTAACACAGTCAGCACCGATTTTGACTCATTCGATCTATGCGGATGACTTGGTGGTCATGGGACGCGCAACCGGGGCCGAGGCAGCGGCATACATAACAATCTTTCAAAACTTTGCTAAATACTCGGGTCTGGAGGTAAATCCATTGAAATCTACTGTGTGGTTCAGTAAAAAGTGCACAAATGATAAAAGAAATGAGATACTACAAGTATTAAATGCAAAGGTGGCAAGGAATAAGGAGAAATACTTGGGCATAGTTTTGGCACCTGGAAGATCCCAACAAAGATATACAAGTGAACTTTTGAAACAAAAATTTCAAGACAAATTGGCTGGTTGGAAAATAAACTTACTATCCCACGCAGGTAGAATGGTCTTGCTCAAATCGGTGCTAAATTCGATACCGGTGTATTATATGTCGGTGGAGAAATTAAGCAAAAAAACCATCACGGAGCTAGAGGGTATTATGCGAAGATTTATGTGGGGAAAGTTAGGCAAAGAACGGTATTTGGCAATGGTGGCTTGGCATAAATTGTGTGCTGATAAAGAAGAAGGGGGCCTGGGCATTAAAAGTGTCGAAGCTTTTAGCCAAGCTTTGATACAAAAGTTAGTATGGCAATTAGTGGCAAGTCAAGGAAAAATTTGGGTCGAAATTCTTAGAGCCAAATACTTTCCCCAGGGGTCCTTTTGGGAGGGTACTGTCAGGATAAATACGAGCGCTTTGTGGAAATCTCTACAAGCACAGAAGGAGATAATGTCACAGCAGGTCCGATGGGTGATTGCAGACGGCGGGAAGGTCTAGGTACAGGGACAGCCATGGTACGACGGATGGGAACGTCAAGGGCAACATAGGCAAGGCCGGATGAATATTACTGTGGCAGCTCTACTTGACCGGCAAACGGGACAGTGGAAATCGCAGGTAATTGCAGATTTACTAGGAATGAGTGCGGTACAACAAATTCAAACCACAGCCAGGAAGCCGGTACAGTACTCGATCCTGGGGGACCGCCTCATATGGCTGCCTGGTAAAAGTGGAAGGTACACAGTAAAAGAAGGATACAAACACATCATCAAAGAAGCCACGGCACAAATATCATATAACCCAAACACCAAAAAAGCTCTAAAGACAATATGGAAGTGGAAAGGAGTCATCCCGCGAATTATCATTTTCGTTTGGCGGGCACTACAGGGCGGATTGGCAACAACACAGGAACTGTCCCGAAGAATGCGAAAAAGGAGTGCTATTTGCCCAAGATGTGGACAGGAGAATGAATTTGTGATGCATCTGCTGTTTTTCTGTCCAGTTTCGAGACTGACATGGTATATGTCACCTTTCGTGCTTAGGGTGGAAGCATTACCATTAAATTTTTCGGAGACTATTCTAATGATCAATGACAATCTCGACGGCGACCAAAAGGTAATGTTTTGCAATTTAATGTGGGAACTTTGGAAAGCACGAAATGAGGAGGTGATCGGGGGTAAAAAGGTACCACCGCCGGGGATTTTAAAAAGGGCCTCATCAACGCACAGGACCATCCAACCCATCATTGCTAGGCCCCAGAACCGTCAGCTGACGGAAGTTCCACAGGGAGCAAGGGTAATTCTGACAGATGGCTCTTGGGACCCTAAACATGGTACCGGGATAGGTATGGCAGTATACAATAAGAGAGGGGACTTGGTGTTCGTACAGTATGGCAAACGGGCTGGGGTGGATGCATTTCATGCAGAGGCAGAGGCACTGCTACAAGCTCTATGCTACACTGGGCAGGCAAGCCAAGAAGGGAGATTCGTGGTTTTCACTGACTGTAAGGTTCTTCAAACAGTGGTACAGGAGGGGGAAACACAAAACCTACCGTCTTGGCAGTCTGCCGAAACAGTACAAAGATGTATACAGTGGCAACAGCAACTGCAAGGTAGAGTGATAATACAACATCTAACTAGAAAGGCAATGAATACACCGCATGCATTGGCAAACTGGGCCAGAAGATCCGGGAAAGAAGAAGCAGGTACACCAATACAGTGCCAGATTGCGCATCTGGAAGTGCAGCATAAGTTGGACGGGAATTTTATTTCCCTGCAGTAATTAGAATTTATGCTTCAGTTTTACTTTGTAATGTTTCTCTTTTTAGGTATAGCATAGGTAGCAGGTAGAGAGTCTCGATCTGAGATGGTTGTTTTTCCTTTACTCAAACCTCCGTAGTTAAGTTTTTTACAATGTTACTTAGGTAGGAAGCAGTTAGCAGATTCCCAATGCTGGAGGGGAAACCACAATGTAACTGTCTTGCATATTTGCGATTAAATGAATTATGCCTAAGGGCTTCATCTCGAAAAAAAAAAAGAGGGCCGATGAGAGTGGCAATGGATGGGCCTACTCATGTACCAGCAATTTTGTTTGAAGTTTTTTCAATGCTGTCGGCCAGTAGTACAACCTCACCAGGATTTTATTAGCCACTTTTGTTGGATAGAATTGTCAGAACATTCATTAATGCAGGCAACGTGGATTGATTTGTGGCTGAGAGAGATACAGCACGGTGCCTAGTTCCTGGTCTTAAATAGCTAGAGGTTCTATATTGCCTTACCTGATCTTGAACATGTCTCTCTATTTTTTTTTTTTCTTTTTTAGTATTTCAATCACACATGTTTTTGTTTTTTAGGAGAAAACCCGTAGGTATTTCAATCACACATGTTACGATTTGCCAATTTGAGATGAAGCTGATGGATGGTTGATACTCATTTGGAACATTTAACCATCCAATATTTGCAGGTTTAGTAATTAAAACAGATAGCTAATTTTTCGAGCTCACATGAATTATAATTCCCAAGTTTCAGTACCTATCAACCAATAATAATGTCATAAAGTAAATTTATACGAAATATGCAGACAGTTTACTAAAACAAAGGATCGAAATTATTCTAATTTTTCTGATGAAACAAGAGAAACACTTCGCATCATTTATTCAAGTTCTATTTCCCCTTGTGAAATTCTTCTAGATCTTTAAGGAACTGAGCAAACGCTTGGGAAGAAGACCCCCCTTCTCCGAGCGCCTCGGCAGCCTCCTGCTTTAGCGCCGTCATGCGCTCTTTCAGTGCCTTCCCTCCTTCAGACTCCATTAGCCACCTAACCTTGGTTTCAACCTCTTCAGCCCGTACCAACCCCTCGTCATACCCATTCATCACGGCCGCAATCTTCATCTCTTCCACCAAGTTCACCTTATTCAATCTCTGCTCAGCATACATCGGCCAACATACCATCGGCACTCCGTAAGTGATTGCCTCTAGTGTTGAATTCCACCCGCAATGGCTCACGAACACACCAACCGACTCATGTCGTAGAACCTGAGCTTGTGGAGCCCATGATTTCACAACCATGCCACGGTCTTTGGTCCGGTCAAGGAACCCCTCTGGTAAGATGGTATCCAGGTCAGGCTCAGACTGCGCCTCAAGGAGCTTATTCGGGTCATCCTGGATCTTCACCACCCAGAGGAACCTCTGACCGCTATTTTCTAGCCCAACTGCAATTTCTTTAACCTGCTCTGGTAAGAAAGCACCCATGCTGCCGAAGCACAGGAAAACCACGCTCAGTTTTGGCTGAGAATCGAGCCATGTGAGGCACTCGTGTTTCGCTTCACTGGGGCTGCCTTCACTTTGAGTAATCAATGGTCCTACGCAATAAATCGGCGGCATGTTGTGGCTCCAAAGCCCGGCTCTCAGAGCCTTCACGGCTTTTGGTTCGAGTTCCTCAAAGGTGTTGAGGAGTATCCCATCAGCTTCAACAAATCGTGGCCAGTTCGCAATGCGTGTTTTGTAGGATTCACTTGATCTGTCATGCACGTTTTGTGGTAAATCAGTTGCTGGCACCGGTGGAAGCCCTGGGAAGTCGATTGGCGTCCTTCCCATGTCCTTGAAAGAGGTAGAGAGAGTTTTGTCAAGAACCGCGACATGTAAGAAAACGGCGAGAACAGAGGCAGAACAGGGCACGAAAAAGTAGGTCGGGATACACAATTTATCAGTCACTTCAAGTGCCGCCGTGCAAAACATGTCAAGCACAATGCCGTGTACAGAGGTGGTTTTCGAAATGGAAATTAAGAATTCAAGAAGATTTGAGTTTCCTCCCCGCAGGATGTCAAACATCTGGCCGAAAGGGTTGTGGCTAGCTTCAGCAGGGATGGGGATGGTGGGAAGGATATGGAATGAGATCGACGGGTTGGCCGAGGCAAAGCCCGAGATGACTTTTGCGCTGGAGCCCGACGTCGGTGGTGGATCAACAGTCACAATTGTGACAGCGAGGTTGTGCCTTAGGAAGAGCTTTGCAAGTGCAACCATCGGCACCAGGTGCCCAACGCCCATGCCAGCATAGAGCACTACCGTCTCCTTCATCTTTGCGTCTCTCTCTCTCTCTCTCGCTCGCTTGCTCTCTCCTTCAATGATTCAATCTATAATAATGTCCTCCGAAAAATGAGGCAGCTTGGAATTAATTGTTTTGTTGGAAGAGTAATTGAATTTGATTTTTTATGGTAGGAAAGAATAACGTGCTTCCCTCTCAGCGCCGACAGAAAAATATTCCATTTGAAAATAGTGCGCTGTCCTGTCTAATATATATATATATGAAAACAGAGGAGGGTTCAAATACCGACATTTTTATTAATATCCAAAGTTTAATACAAATTATTAATTATACCCCGAATTGGACCAATTATCGAAATATACCCAAGCCGGTCATTTTTTGGCCGGCTATGTACCCTCCCTCAGCCGGCCAGAAAATGGCCGGCTATGTTCCTTTTTTTTTTTTTTTTTTAACCCGCATTAACCCCTATATATACCCTTTTTTCTCTCTCCTCTCACAATTCTCTCATTTCAACCGAATTCCGAATTCTCTCTTCTTCTTTGAGGTAAATTTTTTTTTTATCTAATTTAATTTTTAATTTATTTATTTTAGGTTTTAAGTGTTATAATTTAGATTATATTGTTGTAATTTAGTGTAATTAGCTAAGTTAACCAATATTTAGTGTATTTAGCACAATTGACCAATATTTAGGGTATTTAGCACAATTGACCATAATTAGGCTGATTAAGCATAATTTAGTGTAATTAGCACAGATGACCAATATTTTGGCCTTTTTTACCATAATTATGCTGATCAAGCGTAATTTCACCGAATTTAGGTTATTTTAGATATCAGGATGCCTAGAGCACGGCCTACCCAGCGTCCAGTAGTGGACGAGCCGATCAGTACTAGCAGCACGGAGCACATCAGTCCTCTCCTGTGGATTCCCCACAGCGAGCACCGAGTCTCACTGGCTTCTCGTGAGGTACGTTCCTTTTCCTATATTTTCATTAAATTTTGTTGGATTGAAATTTTATTATGTTGTCACCATGCGGATTACATTTTTCAACGCAGGACACGGATCTTCTAGATGTGAAGTTGAGTTGCGTTCACATGAGGTACTACGAGGTGATGGAGCCGTACCTCGAAAACCTGGGTCTCGTCCAGATTGTGGACATCGTGCGGACAGAGAAGAGCATCATCAATGCATCTCTCATCGCTGGACTGGTGGAGCGATGGCGTCCCGAGACGCACACGTTTCACATGCCATTTGGAGAGATGACAGTGACTCTCCAGGATGTGAGTGCTCTCTGGGGTTTGTCTATCCGTGGCACACCCGTCGGCGGCGTCTCTGACAGCACCAGCTTCGCAGGTTATGTCGAGGAGTTATTGGGAGCTGATCCTTCCTATATCATTGGGGAACATGGGAGGTCGAAGTTCCATTTGCGGATGACGAGGTTACGGCAGCACTTCATCGCGGGTCTCTCGGCACATTCCACCGAGCAGGAGATTCAGAGGTAAATTTTTATTAATATCTACTAATTAATTTATAATACGATGATTCTATTAGAATTTTTATATGTTTTGTATTGCAGATATACACGGGGCTACGTGATGGACCTTTTTGGTTCTGTCATGTTTCCTGATTCCAGCGGTGATCAGATGCCGATGATGTATCTCCCGTTGCTGATGAACATTGAGCGGCCGTCGTCGTACAACTGGGGTGGAGCTGTCCTGGCGTATCTGTACTACCACCTGTGTCGTAGTAGTGAGGTAAGTCACCAACTCTTATTTTAGTGTAAATTATTTAATCAATCAATCCATCAAAATTCACTGACGTGTAATGTTCTTGAAAATGAAGCCGACGGCGAAGCAGATGTACGGGCCGGTACTCCTGCTTCAGCACTGGTCATGGTCACGGCTACCGGTGGGCCGTCCTATCCCCAATGAGGCGCCGGATTGGGGAGAGCCAGATGTGTTTCACTGCCCGGCATACGCCAAGAAGTGGTACGGTTTCCACCACTACCAGGATCGGACCCACGGTGCTACCGTTGGGATCAGGCCAGTCCGGTCAGAGCTTCAGAGTTTGCCTGAGCCTCTTGTTGAGTGGACGCCGTACGATCAGTTGTACGAGGAGTTCCTCTTGCCGGGCAGTGTGACTGACGAGCAGGAGCGGGAGATGTGGTTCTATCGAGGTCCACTCATACATTTCTGGACAGTGGAGCACCACTACCCAGATCGGGTGCTCCGCCAGTTTGGTCGACCGGCGTTCATTCCCGCAGACCCATCTCTGCCGAGTTCCACGCACAGAGCCCTGCACAGGTATGTCGTAGTCTATTGTATTTATTGTTAAATACATCATATTACTTGATAGCTTTTTATTGCAACTAACGTCTTCCTTACAGCGTTACCCACCGATCACGACTGGATAAGGACTGGAGCACTCATTTCGATCCATACTACAAGAAGGCCCAGGATCCTCAGTATATAGACTTCTATCACGAGCCAGATGTGTATCAACAGACCCAGGGGGATCCCCATTTGAGGTACGATGTATGGTACACGCAGGTCTGCATGGCGAGTGTCTATCTGCAGGGTGATTACGGTGCCCATCTTCGCGACAGGATCAAAACGGATGATGGTTACCATCCCAACGGTCGTGCATGGGCTCGCCAGGTAAAGCACCTAAAACCACATAGTTTTGGTCTAACTTAGTAGTATATCAAGGTTTGATCTGACATGCCAAATTTTTTTCAGCTTTTGGCCGCGATCAAGGAGTGCGGGCATGGGATCCGCATGCTAGGAAGGAAGAACTGGAGACGGCTTGGGTACCGCACACTCAAGAAGAATGCGAATGTGGTTGAGGATGCCGGGCACGGTGGAAAGATCATCGGTATGCTGCGAGACGCCAGAGAGAACATCAACTGGCGTGAGATAGATCCGCATGAGCCCGATCCGACCCCGGTTCTGCTTGATGATATGCCATCTTCCTCCAATTCACATCCAGAGTGGGACTACCATCGTTGGGTATTGTCCGACATTGGGTGGACGGTATGGTACGACGAGCATGGACGTCCGGTGCAGCCTCATGTATGTCATACTTCAGTATCTGTCAGGTTTTAATAAATTTCTTCATTCAGATCAAATTAATAATTTATGTGTATGATTGCAGGGTCCAGCAGAGATGCCACCACAGCCACCACCTGCGGAGACCGATACTTCTGAGTACGAGTCCCTTTCGTGCAGTCTCCAGGACTTCGGGGTATTCGATGACAGTTTCATGTCGGCACCGGCATGGCCCCGATATGGCACAGAGATGCCGCATGATGGAGAGGCTAGTGGTAGCGGGTCTCATACTCAGCCTGACTTTGGGACTGGGTTTGCCGCATCTACCTTCACTACACCTCCGCCAGTACCGACAGTCTCCACGGGCGATGCCTTATGGGATAGTGCCGACCAGATACTCAGGTCTGCCGATGCCAGTGGGGAGGCCGAGAGAGAGAGAGCCTGGCCGCGGCGCTGGCGCCGGGCGAACGCCGGAGTACCGGCTCAGCGATATTCCCCCTCTCCGTTTTAGTTGTATTTTTACTAGTTTTGTACTATTTTATTTCATATACTATTTATGTTTGGTATATTTGGATTATCCTATATTTCGGTTCTTGTGTATGTGTGCTTTTATGGTACTATTTTTATATTTTACAGATCAAAATAAATTATCATGATAATGCTAAACAGAAAATATTACAACATTAAAATAGTAGCACAACATAAAAAATAATATAGCATATTGTAATGCAATGTAATGTAATTTAGTGTAATTAGCACAGTTGACCAATATTTAGGGTATTTTGGCTTTTTTGGCTTTTTTTACCATAATTAGGCTGGAGACGCCGGAGACGCCGGAGAGAACATCAACTGGCGTGAGATAAATCCGCAGGAGCCCGACCCGATCCCGGTTCTGCTAGATGATATGCCATCTTCCCCCGATTCGCATCCAGAGTGGGACTACCATCGTTGGATATTGTCCGGCATTGGGTGGACGGCATGGTACGATGAGCATGGACGTCCGGTGCAGACTCATGTATGTCATACTTCAGTATCTGTCAGGTTTTAATAAATTTCTTCATTCAGATCAAATTTAATAATTTATGTGTATGATTGCAGGGTCCAGCAGAGATGCCGCCACAGCCACCACCTGCGGAGACTGATAATTCTGAGTACGAGTCCCTCTCGTGCAATCTCCATGAGTTCGAGAAGAGTTTCATGTCGGCACCGGCATGGCCCCGATATGGCACAGAGATGACGCATGATGGAGAGGCTAGTGATAGCGGGTCTCATACTCAGCCTGCCTTTGGGACTGAGTTTGCCGCATCTATCTTCGCTACACCTCCGCCAGTACCGACAGTCTCCACGGGCGATGCCAGATGGGATACTGCCGAGCAGATACTCAGGTCTGCCGATGCCCCAGATGAGCCCGAGAGAGACGGAGCCTGGCCGCGCTGGCGCCGGGCGAACGCCGGAGTACCGCCTCACCGATATTCCCCCTCTCCATTTTAGTTGTAGTTTTACTAGTTTTGTACTATTTATATTTGATATACTATTTATGTTTGGTATATTTGGATTATCCTATATTTCGGTTCTTGTGTATGTGTGCTTTTATGGTACTATTTTTATATTTTACAGATCAAAATAAATTATCAATATAAACAGAAAATATTACAACATTAAAATAGTAGCACAACATAAAAAATAAACTCATCAAGATTAAACCGACATTTTTATTAATATTCAAAGTTGAATAAAAAATTTTGAGGGTAAAAAAAAAAAAGGTACCAAGCCGGCCAGAAAATGACGGGCTTAGGGAGGGAGTAAGCCGGCCATTTTCTGGCCAGCTTGGATATTTTTCGATAATGGGTCCGATTCTGGGCATAATTAATAATTTGTATTAAACTTTGGATATTAATAAAAATGTCGGTGCGTTTCACTATCCTAAAACTTGGTTGCTTTCTAAATTTTTTAATTTTAATAAAATACTACTAGATTAATATTTTAAAAATATGACAGAATAATTAAAAAAAAAAAGAGTTTTTTCAACGACGTGATCAAACCGATCGCAATTCGTAGTTTAGGGATTTGTAAACGAATATACGAGTTTAAATTTTGAAGATCTAGCCAAAAAAGCAAATCAGCTTTCCAATTCCCAAAGGACAGACATAGGTGGACCAAGAATAAATAAATAAATATTCTGGAAACTACTAATAAATAAATAAGTAAATTGTATGAAATTTAATTGTTAGACTATTATATATTCAATAATATACTTATAAATTTACTTTCTCAATTTTTAACTATATTTAATATTTTTAAATTCATTATTAAGTTGTTAAAATAACCATTATCAAATAATTCCCCCCCTGTTATTTATACTTCATATGCGGATTATATATTCAATAAAATAAAGTGGGTTTACTGTGTCAACACCTCAATGTAGCCCAGGCCTTCTGGATCCAGCTCTTCCATGATAAGTGCTGCGTATTCCTCCGCTTGCTCCTTCAATCTTGACAATTTATTGGCTGACGCGCTGAGCATTATTATCTGAAAAATAATATTCATAGAGACCTTGTCAAATCAACTATATTAAATCACAAATTTTTACTTAGAGAGACTTCTTCAAAGTCTTTGAACAATATTTAAATTCATTGGTGATTAATAATAATGTTTAGATTATTTAACAGGTATCAGACTTTGGCTGACATTGAGACCCAAAAAGTCGAGCAATTGTTGAAAGAAATAAAGAAAGAGTCAGTCAATCTGCCATTTATCTCTTTTGGGTGAGATGGCGAAAATACCCCTCACCAACTGCATATATGGTATATGCTTTCGAACCCAGGGCGGAAAGTGTAATTTAGTTTTCATTGCTTTGTAACAAAATAACAAATGGTTGATGTTGCTCGTTTCGCTCAACGACTGCAATTGGATTTATACGGGATATTGGGAAATATTTCTTACGCCCAAATCCCCAAGAAACTACAAAAGCTGCCTGGGACCCCGCACGTAATTTACAAAACAAAAAAGGAGCCAACCATACTTTTCAAAACATTTAAAGCCTAGAATTACAAAAGCTGTCTCTTATCAAAATTTATGAAAATTTCTTATATACCCACAAAGCCTACCAAAACTGCCAAATTCTCGTTTTGTGGTCTTTTCAGAGAATTTATTGCTCGTGAGCCCCGCGCCCCCGCCTAATTTTTGGAGTTGGTGAACTCGTATCTTGTCAAGTTTTACTAACCTGGGATCATTAATGAGTTCCATGGTTGATAAGTTATAACATACGCTATTATTCACACATGCTCTGTTCACTTATATTCAGCACTAAGAAATACAATGGATGAGCCCGAGAGAGACGGAGCCTGGCCGCGCTAGCGCCGGGCGAACGCCGGAGTACCGCCTCACCGATATTTCCCCTCTCCTTTTTAGTTGTAGTTTTACTAGTTTTGTACTATTTATATTTGATATACTATTTATGTTTGGTATATTTGGATTATCCTATATTTCGGTTCTTGTGTATGTGTGCTTTTATGGTACTATTTTTATATTTTACAGATCAAAATAAATTATCAATATTAAACAAAAAATATTACAACATTAAAATAGTAGCACAACATAAAAAATAAACTCATCAAGATTAAACCGACATTTTTATTAATATCCAAAGTTGAATAAAAAATTTTGAGGGTAAAAAAAAAAAAAAAAAAAAGGTACCAAGCCGGCCAGAAAATGGCCAGCTTAGGGAGGGAGTAAGCCGGCCATTTTCTGGCCGGCTTGGGTATTTTTCGATAATGGGTCCGATTCTGGACATAATTAATAATTTGTATTAAACTTTGGATATTAATAAAAATGTCGGCTGTTTGGATGGTCCCGATCAGAGAATACTATATTTTTTTTGCTATTATGAAAGGAGCTCTTTTATATTAATTATTATATATTGACAATTAACAAAATCTCAGTGTAAATTTTATGTTATATTAATTTAATAACATAAAAATATTATCTAAATTTAGGTCAACTTAAAATTTAGTTGTATCTATTATAAAATCATTATACCCAATCAATATATATTTATATATATATAGAGGAGGGTTCCAATGCCTCCACCATGCCTCTATTTTTAAAACTTTAATAACTCAAAATTTAAAACTTAAAAGTCAAAATAAAACCGTTGGATATGATCTACATCATTTTATCTATGTGCTCATAAAAAATTATCACATTTTGATTTTGTTTTTATGTGAATCAATAAGTTGGAAAATCAACGTCTAGAAATTATCCACATTAGTACATTTTTTACAAGCTCTTGATGACAACCAAAACAAAATTGAAATGTCATAATTTTTTACACGTGCATAGATAAAATGATATAGATCATATCCAACGGTTTTATTTTAACTTTTAAGTTTTAAATTTTGAGTTATTAAAGTTTTAAAAAATGGAGGCCTGGTGGAGGCATGAAAAATTGAGGCATTTGAACCCTCCTCATATATATATATATATATATATAGAGAGAGAGAGAGAGAGAGAGAGATGGGCTACGGTGCTTTGCAAATTAAAACACCCTCTTTAATTCGGGCCACTTTTTCAATTTGCAAAACTCAAACAACCGATCCGAACTGTTCAACATGTTATAAATATTGAAATGTGCTTGGAGACCAAATTTTACATTTTTTTTGAATTTTTTTACTATTTATTAAGCCACTTTGGAAATCGCTGATCCAAAGGTCCAGAAATTTTTACTGTTTTTTACTGTGGACCACCGGATCAGCGATTTCCAAAGTGGCTTAATAAATAGTAAAAAAATTCCAAAAAATGTAATAGTTGGTCTCCAAGCACATTTCAATATTTAGAACATGTTGAACGGTTCAGATCGGTTGTTTGGGTTTTGCAAATTGAAAAAGTGGCCCGAATTAAAGAGGGTGTTTTAATTTGCAAAGCACCGTAGCCTATCTCTCTCTCTCTCTATATATATATATATAGGATTTGGCTAATATGCTACGCGTAGCATAGAGCCTCTCCGTGCTACAGCTCATTTTTTGAGTTTTCAAAATCCTAACTGTCGATCCGAACCGTTCAACATGATCTCCATATTAATATGTACTTGCAAACCAAATTTTACATTTTTTAGAATTTTTTTACTATTTATTAAGCCACTTTGAAAATCGCTGATCCAATGGTCCAGCAGATTTTACTGTTGTGTACAAATTAGTGTTTTTTCAAAGTGGCTTAATAAATAGTAAAAAAATTCTAAAAAATGTAAAATTTGGTTTGCAAGTACATATTAATATGGAGATCATGTTGAACGGTTCGGATTGACCGTTAGGATTTTGAAAAATCAAAAAGTGAGCCGTAGCACGGAGTGCTCTATGCTACGCGTAGCACGCTAGCCATGTCCTATATATATATATATATATATATGAGGAGGGATCAAGTTACAACAAATTTGAGTTACAACAAAGTTACAACAACTATTTTTTTCATTTTCAAAGTCCAAATCGTCGATCCAAACCGTTCAACATGATCTCCACAATAAAATGTGCTTGCAGATCAAATTTTACATTTTTTTTGAATTTTTTTACTATTTATTAAGTATTTTACAAAAAATAGTCATATTCAGACCATTGAATTTTGTACCCATCTTAATAAATAGTAAAAAAAATTCAAAAAAATGTAAAATTTGATCTGCAAGCACATTTTATTTAGATAATCATGTTGAACGGTTTGGATCGACGATTTGGACTTTGAAAATGAAAAAAATGGTTGTTGTAACTTTGTTGTAACTTGATCCCTCCTCTATATATATATATATATATATATATGGGCTATGGTGAGTTGCGAAGTAAGGATCTTGTTTTACTTCACGCTCATATCTCCGTTTTCAAAGACCAAACAGTCGATCCGAACTGCTCAACAAGATATCCATATTGAAATGTGCTTGGAGACCAAATTTAACATTTTTTGGAAATTTTTTACTATTTTTTTAAAATATTTCAAAATCACTGTTTTTTATGGTCCATAACCATTTAAAAACAACGGTTTTCTACCTATCTAAAAAAAATAGTAAAAAATTTCAAAAAAAATGTAAAATTTGGTCTCCAAGCACATTTCAATATGGATATCTTGTTGAGCGGTTCGGATCGACTGTTTGGTCTTTGAAAACAGAAATATGAGCCTGAAGTAAAACAAGATCTTTACTTCGCAACTCACCATAACCTATCTCTCTCTCTCTCTCTCTCTCTCTCTCTCTCTATCTATATATAAATGTAAAATTTGGTCTCCAAACACATTTCAATATGGAGATCATGTTGAGCGGTTCGGATCGGTTGTTTAGATTTTCAAAATGAAAATATGAGCGTAAAGTAAAAATGACCTCTTACTTCACAACTCACCATAGCCCAGCTCTATATATATATTAAGCCACTTTGAAAATCGTTGATCCGGTGATCCAGAAATTTTTACTGTTCACAGTGGATCAGCGATTCCAAAGTGGCTTAATAAATAGTAAAAAAATTTCAAAAAATGTAAAATTTAGTCTCCAAGCACATTTCAATACAGAGAACATGTTGACCGGTTCGGATCGGCTGTTTGGATTTTCAAAATGAAAATATGGCGTGAAGTAAAATATTATTTTACTTCACAACTCACCATAGTCTATCACTCTCTCTCTCTATATATATATATATATAGAGAGAGAGAGAGAGAGAGCTGGGCTATGGTGAGTTGTGAAGTAAGAGGTCATTTTTACTTCACGCTCATATTTTCATTTTGAAACTCCAAACAACCGATCCGAACCGCTCAACATGTTCTAAATATTGAAATGTGCTTGGAGACTAAATTTTACATTTTTGGGAATTGTTTTACTATTTATTAAGCCACTTTGAAAATTACTGATCCGGTGGTCCAGAAATTTTTACTGTTTTTTAATGTTCACAGTGGATCAGCGATTTTCAAAGTGGCTTAATAAATATTAAAAAAAGTTCCAAAAAATGTAAAATTTAGTTTCCAAGCACATTTCAATATTTAGAATATGTTGAGCGGTTCGGATTGGTTGTTTGGATTTTCAAAATGAAAATATGGCGTGAAGTAAAACGTTGTTTTACTTCACAACTCACCATAGTCTATCTCTCTCTCTCTCTCTCTCTCTCTCTCTATATATATATATAGATGGACTATTGTGCTTTGCAACGTAAAACACCCTCTTTACTTCGGGTCATATTTTCATTTTGAAAATTCAAACAACCGATCCGAACCGTTCAAGATGTTCTAAATATTGAAATGTGCTTGGAGACTAAATTTTACATTTTTTTGAATTTTTTTATTATTTATTAAGCCACTTTGAAAATCGTTGATCCACTGTGAACAGTAAAAAACAGTAAAAGTTTCTGGACCACCGGATCAGCGATTTTCAAAGTGGCTTAATAAATAGTAAAAATTTCCAAAAAATGTAAAATTTAGTCTCCAAGCACATTTCAATATTTATAACAT